>JAEAOA010002125.1:612500-682500 GCA_016746295.1 Potamilus streckersoni
TTGTATTTATTTCCCAGAGTTCATGTATTAATATGCATTTTCCTGTCTCCCACAATATAAATAATTTATAAAGTAATTTGAAACTTATTTCCTTGGACTTATATTAATGTAGCATATTAGCATTACGCTTTTAATGTATCGGTGCAATACCAAGGTATATGATATCAGTTATGATATATCTCAAGGATCAATTATATAAGTGTACCTTAAGATGTTTTTTAGTCTTGTAAATACATTAGCTGACTCACCATTCCATTGTAGTTTATTGCATTATCCTGAATTTGATACAATCTCTGGTTAAGAGGAAAAACTGACACTAGATTAGTCAGTCATGCATACTAAGATGAAGAAATATAATGATGGCAATGATCTTAAAATAACATGCTATCTTTGTAAGTATTGATCGTGTATGACTTACATGCTCAAAATATTTAATAACAAACTTTTTTCATTGGAAAAATTAACACTATTAAATAATAAAAATTCGAAATATTACATGGCTCTGGAAAAATGATCACTACTTCAAGACAACTTTTATGATTTGCCACTCTATATACAGATCAAACTTGTATGATTTGCCATTCTATATACAGATCGAACTTTTATGATTTGCCATTCTATATACAGATCGAAACTTCTTGAAATAGTTTGACACTCATTAATATTTTCGGGCTTTATAGGCAACGAGATTATTTAATTTCATAACACGTTCTATTAATTATACATGAACATAATTATGTTAATTACACATGTCTATAATTAATCAGCGTAGAGTATGTGAAAAATAATATGAAATAAATAAAATATAGTTTCCTTACCTCTTTTCCCATACCAATTTGCTCCTACTGTCGACAAAAGAAATAATAAAAAAACGCATGTTGTCACAAGAGTTCTGGATTTTGTCATCTTGCTATACTTTTCTTGCCGAGACCAAGTGTAAATTATCGCTAGACAAAAGAAAATTGGTACTATGTGTCTGATTGGTGCTGTTTATCTAAAACCCGCTTCACTTCATTCTTAACGCCATAGGTTGGTTATAAATAGTACCGCCTCCGGGATGCAGCATCCATTCTGCAAAGCCTCGTGCTACAGCATAAACAGGGCCGCGACGTTTGATCCCTTAAATTCTGAGACAAAAGCCGTGATTGCAATGTCATCAATAAGGGACTTGATTTACGCACGTTGAACTTGCGTCAGAAGTTATGCTCTAGGCTAGCAAGTACATCCAATTCTTCAAACTGCGATCTTTCAAAGGAATTTAATCAAGTCATACAATAGTTTGATCACGTGCATGTAACCAGTTGCTTTCTTCCTTGAGCTGGATATTGAATATTCTCCTGAGATTTTAGATTTCACGCATTTTATCATCTCTGATTATGTCCCCGGCAGCCAAATAAATGTTTTTCTTTGATTGCTTTATTAATTGGAATTGTTCAATTCTGTTGAGTTTAAACATAGTTTAATGTCACAGTATGCAACAATGGGATTGAGCATAGGTTCTAAAAACTTAATTAGCCACTCTCCTCGCATGATACAAGTATTTCAACATAATAAAATATAAGAGCAGTGCAGTTATAACTCATGATAAACATGTGTGTGTGTCTGTGTGTGTCTCTGTGTGTGTGTGTGTGTGTGTGTGCGCGCGCCAGAGAGAGAGAGAGATGGACATAACATTGAGAGCAATTTTCTCATCAACTCAGTTCATTTTGCTGACAACACCTGAAACAAAAGATGAAAAGAAAGAAATGCTGTTGCACAGTTTCACTTAAACTTTTCCAGAAATCTTCTTGGTGTTAAAACATCTACCCAAATGATTTTCTATATGGCGAATTGGAAAGAACACCCTTACAGACTAATATATATATATATATATATATATATATATATATATATATATATATATATATATATATATATATATATATATATATATATATATATATATATAAATATATATATATATATATATATATATATATATATATATATATATATATATATATATATATATATATATATATATATATATATACAGTAGATTCTCGATTATCCGCGTGCGGTTTAACCGCTTTGCGGATTAACTGCGGCAATGTATATTTAAAGAATATCTTTACTCCATATCTTAAAAAGATGGGGAGTTATACGACGATTTCAAAATCGAAAATTTTATACTGGAAGTCGACCGACCTGTTTAACGATGACTCGGGCTTACGACTGGTTCCCGGCGAGAGTTGTTATATAATTTTATAATAGGGCTTTATTTCCTGTCCCAAGGAAATTGCAGATGTTAAACGCCTTCTTTGTGGTAGTGGGGGAAGGAGTTCTGTTAAAAGAACAGTACTATTCTTCAGTTGTTTCAGTACAGTAGGCTACTTAAGTTGTGTCCACAAATACTGTATTTAAGTTTTGTGTTGGAAAGAGGATAATGGAGTGAAAAAGGAAGCGCGTAGTTTTAACAATTAACCAAAAACTCGACATAATTAAGAAACTTGAGCAAGACGGGACTACCAAAAACTTAGCTTTACAATATGGTATAGGTGAAACAACAGTTCATGATCTCCGAAAAAATAAAAATAAATTGATTAACTACGCCAGTAATTCTGATTCATCAAGTGGCTTATCAAGCAGAAAAACAATGAAACGGTCAACTTATGATGAGTTTGATAAAGCGATGTTGCAATAGTTTAACCAACAAAGGGCACAAAACATTCCTGTTTCAGGAATTATCTACGCAAAACAGGCAAAACTATACTTTGATGCATTAGGAATGGAAGGTGATTTCAATGCATCCTCGGGATGGCTGACGCGATTCAAACAGCGGCATGGAATACGTGAAATTTCTATACATGGGGAAAAATTAAGCAACAATGAAACAGTTGCAAATGAGTTCCAAAATGATTTTCAAAAGTTCATAGAAGAGCAATAGGTGACTCCTGAACAAATTTATAATGCTGATAAAACTGGCCTAAATTGGAAATGTCTTCCCACAAAAATATTAGCACATAAATCAGAAAGTCGAGCACCGGGGCATAAATCCAGCAAAGAAAGAATCATTGCTTTATGTTGCGCAAATGCTATTGGTTCTCATAAAGTGAAACTAGCTGTAATCGGAAAGCAAAAAAGCCGCGTTGTTTCAAGGGAACTGAAAAAACAATATGCCTGTGACATATTTTAATCAAAAGGAAGCCTGGATGGATACCACAATTTTTAAAACATCGTTCCATAAACTTTGTACCACAAGTTCAAGAGCATCTGAGATCGAAAGGTTTGCCAGAGAAAGCCATTCTTTTATTAGACAATGCTCCAAGCCATCCAAATGAAGCGGTTTTTCAGTCTGCTGACGGTAAAATAACAACACATTATTTGCCACCTAATGTAACCGCGCTAATCCAGCCAATGGATCAAGGGGTGATTTCTGCTATGAAGAGGCTATATAGAGGACGACTTCTGCAGAAGTTGGTGGAAGAAGGCAATGATTTAAAAACTTTCTCAAAAACAGTATCATTGCTGGATGCTATCTACAAAGTTGCACATGCCTGGGATTCCATAAAGCCAACCACAATTAGTAAATCATGGAAAAAATATTTCCTGAAGTTGAAACTGTCGACTGTAATAGTTTCGATGAAGAAGAGATTTCGACTTCTGAATTAGCCACCCTTTTACATAGTACAGAGGGTGGTAAGGAAGTTGATAGTGGAAATATTTTAGAATGGTTTAATGTTGATTGTGACGATCTAGGGTGTGAGGTTTTGTCCAACAGTGAAATCATTAAAAGTGCACAAGGGCAGACAACAGATTATGATGAGAGTGATGACGAAGACATGGAACTTATTCCTGAAACAAGGATAAACAATTAATCTGCTCTTCAATGGACTGAGGGTTTGCTAGAGTATCTAGAGCAACAAAGTGATTCTCTGCTCTCAGATAAATTGGTATTATGCAGATTGAGAGCAACCATGAAGAAGAAAGAAGCTATGTCATTCAAACAGAAATCAATAAAAGACTACTTTTCCTAAACATCCGTTTTGTTTGTTCATTTATTCATCTTCCTTAATTTTAATGTTCAATATAATTGTATTAAATTTAATTATTTATTTTCGTGTTACGACATTAGGATATTAGTGAAGAAGAACATTGGCCTGCATCACAAAAGGTAAACATAAGTAGGATACTACAGGGAAAATATTAACTAAGTTAATTTTATGCCACTATAGCTGGATTGTATATATGCACTTTGGTTTATCCGCTGTTTTTGATTATCCGCGCTAGCTCTCCCCACCATTACCGCGGATAATCGAGAGTCTAATATATATATATATATATATATATATATATATATATATATATATATATATATATATATATATATATATATATATATATATATATATGGTATCCGTCCTAAAACTTAGTGACATAGCAAGCAATTATGTAAAAAAGCGAGCATAGTTTTCTTCTGGAATTTTATACATAAATACGTGCATTTGTCTTCATTGTTTAAACTCCATATGCCAAAGTTTGAATATCGCGAAGGTTTCCCAATTTTTTAAAACTTCTTTGGTGTCTTTATGTTCAAATTTTCTTTTAAACTCGGTCATTCCAATTTGTTTAATTGTTTTGCATTTCTTTTTCTTCGGTTAGAGAGTCCGCCTCGGATGCTGTAGGTCGTGGGTTTGAACCATGCTTAGGCTTACCACAGACTTCCCACCATCCCACACACGTTTTTATTTCCATTCCTAGGACTGGAAGTTAAGCTAGCTGATTAAATATTCTCGGTATGCGGAAGTGGGGATATATCAAGATGTTGGGATCATAAAGATTTTCTTATCTTTTTTCAACCAACGGCTAGCTGTCTAGCTTGAATCAGAGAATCTTCTAGAGCTAAATTATATATATATATATATATATATATATATATATATATATATATATATATATATATATATATATATATATATATATATATATATATATATCGCGTTATTGCGGCCAAAAGGATTTATAAATATAGTAACAATGGCAAAAGGTAGAAAATCTTCAAAAATAAAAATTGTCTACCCATGCGTCACGTACTGAATCAGAGAGATGGAAAATACCACATTGCACTTCACTAGATGAAATAACTTTTCTGCACTATGCTGGCAGATGAATATAGCTAAAAATATAAACGCTTTTTGGAATGACTCGGGTATGTTGAAATTTATTACGTTACTACATTTCATGAAATCATCTGAGCTTATAAAGCTGGGAAATATATTCATAGAATACTAATTGAACAAAATCCTATGATGAATACCATTTAATCTTACATGATTTAAATAATTCGTTATTAGTTATAATTATTTTTTTCCTACATTTTACTGTTACTTTCGTCGCATATCTATTCCATTTTTTGTATCATTTATTGCTAGCGTAATACTGTACAATGTTTGCATAATACTACTAAGAAAGTAAGTTTGAATATGCTATATGTTGATGCCATGTTTGTGTCTTTTCCCAAAAAATCTGGTGTTTAAGTACACGCATGCATTTCAGCATTGTTACGAATATGTAATAAAATAGCTTGTGTGTTAGTTTTAAATTCTTTTTTATTTTTTATTTATCTATCTTTCATCGTTGCAAGATACAGAATTTTAATCTATGAAGTTACTAATGTAGAGAATTTGCGTTTGTGTCATTCCACCATATCTCTGGACTTATGAATGATGGTCAAAGTTAAGTCAAACAGACCTTGGGATGAGAGAGAGAGAGAGAGAGAGAGAGAGAGACGAGAGAGAGAAGAAAGAGAGAGATAGACGAGAGAGAGAAGAAAGAGAGAGATAGACGAGAGAGAGAAGAAAGAGAGAGATAGACGAGAGAGAGAGAGAGAGAGAGAGAGAGAGAGAGAGAGAGAGAGAGAGAGAGGTTGGTTGGTTATGTTCGGTTGCACTGTTGCTAAAGCAGAATACTGACTTTAAATCAACTGTAAAGTTATCATAATCTTTTAATTACCTCTTGTTGGTTCGTCAGTTAGACTTGTTTCAATTCCATATTAATTTCCATGCTCTGGTATATAAATGGCGTTCATGTGAATGACGTAGCTATCGTAGTGTAAAACGTCTTTTTCTGTACTTCTATCGTTCGAGCCATCTTTCAGGTTTAAATCTTAAGTGTGTATTATATTGATATAATCAACGCAGAGAAAAATAGAAACCAAAAAAATATATCATTCAACTGATCAATATGCAGAGGTAGCTGTAAATAGCCACTCAATGCATAGAAGTACAATTTGTAGCGGAACCACTCGGGGATGTGAGGAGCACATTCACTAGGTCAATACACATCTCCTTGTAGTATATCTGAACTTCCTTTTAAAGTCATTGTGTGTATGTGATACAAACAAAATATATGTACAGTATGTACTCTGTATCAATTATATACAACTCGTATAAATGTTTCATTAAAAAGCCAGCTTCGTTTCTTTTTAATTAAAACGTTATATATATATATATATATATATATATATATATATATATATATATATATATATATATATATATATATAGTTATATAGTTATATATATATATATATATATATATATATATATATATATATATATATATATATATATATATAGTTATATAGTTATATATATTTAATTGAATTGTTTGCTTGTTAGTTTTAAAATAATCTTTTACATGCTTTTGTAATGTAACATTGTATGCTGGACTTGGACCTGTTCATTTCTGCTTGACCTGATTGAATTTGTCTTTTGTTTTTATTTCATTTTTAATCAAGAACTAATACATAGATAAATTGTTCTCTATTTGTGTGGGTTTTAATATGACCTTTATTGACTGAGGGGGTAAGTGGTAACTATTTTGATTTGTCAATGTTTGAGTATCGTAAGTGAATTTTACAGCTTATGGTTTTGATATTACAAATATCAGGATCATTCTAGAAGGTTAATTTCCATTAGGTAATGTATCTGTTTATAAAATAATTGGATTTTAGGTAAATTAGAGAACAATATAATTTTATATTTGTTAGTACTTGGTCATTCGTGTTTAATCTTCTAGCACTTTCAAGTTGTATTATGTTGTGACCTGATAGGCTAAATTGTATTTCTTCGCTTATTAAATTCAAGCAATTAGTTTCTCTAGAAAAATAACAGTACTCTGATAAAACATCGCGGATAGAGACATTCACTGGAATTTATAGTATGTTCAAAATTGGATTTTTTTTCTGTGATTAAACAAAAGGCTGTTGACATTTCAATACTTAAATAATCACCATAGACAGTGCATCTACTTCAGTTTTGGGCTTTTTATAATTTTACTGAATTCGTGACTTCTTTAAATTACTAGAACTTGCATCTGTAATTCTAGGATTAATTTTGGATTTCATTGCAATACCGAAAGTTATTTTTCCTTATTTCACTTTTTATTCTGGGAAAATAAATATATTTGTTTAATTTTACAAGGCTTGCTGTCTTTCACTCTTTTATGTTACTTATTTTAAGAGCAATAACAGACTAGTAACAGAAAATTGTGAGCTAGTCGGGATACAATTTTTTTTAAATATTTCCGAAAACTTAGTCTTATGATGCATAAATGTCTCTATTTTAGGAAGTTTCTGATTGCTAGATATTATTTCATATTTTAGAAATCTTTAGTCACATCAACTAGCTTTTTGCAATTTCATCTAAAGTGAAATCCTTTTTTCAAATCCTACCTAGGATCACTTCGATTTCTTGACAAAAAAATGAATTGCTTCAGGTTGCAAGAATATATGATCTTTTTGAGGCAACAACGTCATTAACGAAGCAAGAAGAAAATTAATATTTCGGTCCAATATTTGGTGGACAATAATGTTTTTGATAAAAGTGCTTTAGATTTGATTAGTAAGTGTGTATCAGACTCAAACATAAAAGTAAAAGAATAAAAAATTTAAAGTACAAGATGGAATTAGAGTTAAGAAGGCTTGAGTTTTAAAAAGGTAACGAGTAAGACAAATGCGAATGCAATTAGGGAAGAAATAGAGAAATATATAGGAAATTCGATTCGATAAATGGGGGAGAGCGAGAGAGGCAAATGCAGTTACAGAAGTAAAATAAATGACACGGAATAAATAGGAGAGAGAGAAACAAATACAGTTAAAGAAAGAAGAAAAATAAATGCAAATGCAAATGGAGAAAGACTGTAGCGATATGCACATAAAAATGCAAAATGAAAATGAATAAAGATAATTTCAATGTAGATTAAAAAATTAAAGCTGGCAAGTGAAAAACACATCGCCACTTTTTATTAAAAGTTTGGATGTTACAATGAATTTTAAGTTAGTAAACCCTTTTTGAGAAAAAAGAAGCAGATAAATAGTTTTCTACTTTAGAAAAAAGTGCTGAAAATTCGAACTGGCTAAGAGAACATTGGACTATTATTGCAAAGTGCACATTTTGTCAAAGCTCGAGACATATATGTTTCCCTCTCAGTACAGCAACGTGTCGACGATGACCTGGTATAGTAATTTATTTTAAAGGATTATGAGTTAGTCCCTGGGGCATATAAAAAAGTTTAAGAACTGTAAAAAAGCAGCTGGACAAACTCATACCGAATTTGCAAGAGAAAAAGAACAGTTATTTGATATATGGTGCTTAGCCAAGAAAGCTGATCAAGATTATAAAAATCTCAGACAACTCGTATTACTTAAAGAGTTTAAGAATTGTATCCATAGTGACGTTAAGATTTATCTTGATGAGCATAGTGTTGAAACATTAGAAAATGATATTCTTACTGCCGACGGGTATCCCTTAGCTCATGAAGTTTCGTTTGTAAGTAAGCCTTCCACTCAGCAGTCTTTTGCTAAGTAAAGGTATTTCAAAGACCCTTCTAAATCTCAATCTGGCACAAAATTTAGAAATCAAGTTTCCAATAAGATCTACATAAAGTCCTTATCTCTTCATTCCTGTACATTTTGCAAGAAGAAATAACACCTTATTTCTGATTACTACAAACTAACAACGTTAAGCATCGGAATCAAGAAAGACCTATTCAAAATGTTTTTTTACTTCAAAGAGGTCATGATCAATGTCATTTATTGAAAGCAATACATTTCTTGGGTCTAAAAAAACCCACGTCTGAATTTATTATGAAGAATTATGAACCACTCATGCTGAAGAGTTTTATATCACCTTGGAGTGATTAAGCCAATCCTTTTCCTATTAAACATTTTAAGGGACACATGCGCCTCTAACAGTCTTTTATTTATCAGATACTTTGCCTTTTCCTGTGAAGTCTTCTTCTACTGAGAGTGTTATTATTCAGGGAGTATAGTGCTACCTTGTTAATGTTATTCTCCATTGCGTAAAGTTTCCATCAGTTTCTTGATCCTTGACAGTCGAACAGTGAGTTCTTTTCCCATCGAGGGCGTTCATTTACTACTAGCTGGTGATAAGGTTATGGTTATATCTCAGAAAGTCAATCCTAATGAATAATAAATCCTTGAATTATACCCAGTTTATGCAGTTACTAGAGCTATGGCAAATAAAGCTCTTAAGAATGATGTTGATCAGGAAAGTATTCCTTTCGGCGACAAGTGTATTGGTCAGACTTATGATAAATTCACTTTTACTTCTCATTTGGATAAATCAAAGGGTGTTGATCACAGTGATCCCCTTTTAACTACTTGTTCTCTCTATTCTAATCAGGGTGACAAACAAAAATCACTTGTTGTCAAACAGGAAAAGATCATAAGATCTCCTGTTTGCGTCAGAGGGACATAGCCATAATGAAGCCACAGAAGTAAATGTTTGTGATTTGGTTACAATGATATTCTAATGAGAAAATGAAGACCACCTGAAGTACTTGCTGGTGATGAGTAGTGAGTGAAATATCACGTTATAGTTTCAAAATCATACAGATTGGAAAGTGTGAGTCTGGCCCATGAAACTCCTTTGGCCGGTCATTAGAGATTAATAAGACTAATCATAAGATCTTGAATTACTTCTCTGGGCCAAAATTAAAAGTGTTTATTTCTAAAGACTGCAGATCCTGTCATACTTGTCAAATGATATGAAAACTCAATCAGAAAATACCCAAGGCTCATCTGCAACCTATTCCAGTATTTGACGAACCACTTAGTAGAATAATGGTAGATTGTGTATCTTAGTTAAGACCTCGTCAGGTAACAGATACTAGTTGACCATAATGTGTTCGCTAACAAGATTCTCATAGACAATTATTTTGAGGAATATTAAAACTAATACAATAGTAAAAGTTTTTTCAAAGTTCCTTTATCCAATTTGGCCTTCCCAAATCTGTATAATCTGATCAACTGTCAAATTATATGTCTGTAATTTTTCAGCAAGTTGTGTACAAATTAGGCATCCAATAATTCAAGGCTTCTGCCTATCACCCTGGGAGACAATGGGCTTAGAAAGATTTCATTAAATTTTGAAAAAATATGATTCTGTCAGATTGTTTTTATACGGGTAAAGATTGGTATGAAGGTATTCGTTTACTATCGTTTCGTATTAGAGAAATCAGTTCAAGAATCTTTAGGATTCAGTCCCTTTGAACTAGTGTTTGGACATACTTTGAGTGGAATTCTGAAGCTGTTACATGAGAAACTTATTCCTAATATAGATACAGAAAATAATCTTCTCGATTACCTTTCTAGCTTAAATTATAAGTTGTTAAAAGCTTGTGAGGTCGTAAGAACTAATCTGCACTCTACTCAATTAAATATGAAATTAAGGTATAATAAGAATACAAAAGGAAGTTTTGTTTGCCTGTTTATAAAGTTTTAAACTCTTGATTATATCGCAAAATCCTCTTCAGGTCAAGTATTATGGTCCTTACGAAGTTGAAAAGAAGATAAATAATTTAAATTATATTATAAATGATCCTAGGAGGCGAAAACAATAAAAACTTTGTAATATAGGTATGTTGAAGGAGTGATGGCCAGGTTAATTATGCAAATCATTTATTATTACCTGTTTCACACACTGTGGATTTCAGCGATGGAGAGCAATCGGACTCTATTGATTTTGGAGTGACAAAAAAAACTCAGAAATTAAGAATAATCTGGACCAGAAATCTTTAGATTTAAAGAACAAGAAAGTTGCTCTTACAAGAACAATAAAATCTACAATGACGCTTATATTGTAAATTCCACACATGTGAAACAACACCCGTACAGGATGAACCCTCTCAGCCAAGAATGCTTGAAAGAAAATAAATTCAGCATTTGCTGGAGAACGATTTCATATAACCCAGTAAAAGTGATTGGAATTCATCATGTATACTTTGTTCCGAAACCAGATACATGTAATACTTTCTGCATGTGCACTGATTATAGAAAGGTTAACATTATGACAAACACAGATTCATTTTGGCAAATACCACTGACGGAAAGGGCAAAGAAATTTTAGGCATTCATGGTTATCAATATAAAGTGATGCTGTTTGGAATGTAAGATTCGCATAACATTTTTCAGCATTTAACGAACATAATTACATCTGGTCTAGATAATTGTTATTCTTACGTTGATGATCTCATCTTCTCCAACTGAATATCTTTTAACGACAATTCGGAAATTCTTTGAGAGAATCACTGATGCAAATTTCGAAATTAATATATCGGAAACGTGCGTTTTGCCGTGCTTGTGCAACATTTCTAAGACATATCGTGGGACATGAACAATTTAAGTCTATAGATGCTAAGATCAAGGCTATCTCTGAATTCCCTGTGCCTGTTAGTAAACGGCAATTGATGCGACTTTTAACTATATCGTGGGACATGAACAATTTAAGTCTATAGATGCTAAGATCAAGGCTATCTCTGAATTCCCTGTGCCTGTCAGTAAAAGGCAATTGATGCGACTTTTATCTATGGCTGGATCCTGTCGGAATTTTGTTTCAGTTTTTCTATAATTGCTGAGCTGAACCCCTGACAAATCTGTTAAGCAAGAAAATCAAGTTTCATTAGTCTGAAAAAATGTCAGGAGACTTTTGGTAAATTAAAGGCTATACTTAAGAGTACACCAAATCTTACAGGTCCAAATTTCAAATATTTAAACTGTCTGTTGATGCTAGTGATGTTGGAGTTTGAGCAGTGTTGATTAATATGTTTAGCGATCATAACCCCCTTACTTTCCCCCTTACTTTTATCGGCAAGAAGAAATCCAAAATTCTGATATTAGTTAGGTAGAGCTTGTTGTTGCAGGAATATATTATTGACATCAGACACGTTAAGGGAAAAGACTATTTAATAGCAGTTGCATGTCACGTTAAGTGAAATATTCTATTTAATGTATTCTGTGATTTATTAATAAGATTTCATCTTATGTTTTTGACTAGATGTATGTTTGACTAAAACTAATAGGTTTACTACGAGAACGAAGCCACTAGTAATTCGGCGGCTAAACATAGACATAGATTCTAAGAAAAGACAAAACTTCGAAAAGGTCAGAAGCTTTTTAGTGTAAAGAGAACATAGGATTCCATCGGGTCCCGAGTCTTCAAGAATTGGAGACGAAATTGAGGCTGTAGCTAAGGCAGTCGAAGTCGACAGAATAGTAGTCGTGGTAGAGAAGGAGAATAATTCTAGAGAAAGTCGAGGAGGAGGAGAAGGAATTTAGATAAACATAGAGCAGGAAGGGAAGAAGAAATTGGAGAGAGAGAGGGGGGGGAGAATACACCAGATGAGTAGAAATATAAGGACAGGTGGAAATCGAGCTCACAGTGATCAAGTGATATAATAGGCTTATTCAAGGGTCGAGCAGAACGTATTCAATTGAGTATTTAAATCATTTGATTATTGAATTGTTATTAAATTATTATTCATTGAATTTTAACCTCTATATATATATTTAACCATCTAACCGTCTGATTGCTGACTGTGGGATCAGAGCTCTGCATCTATCTTTCACTAAGTTTAACTTCCCACAAAACAGAGCCTATGTGGGACTTCTCAGATAGTTTATATAAACCATTGGGAGCGCCCCATCCCAAACATACAAAGTCGCTCACAAAGTGCAAGGTGGTTTCTGTCCCACCACAGGAATAAAAAGGAGTGTCACTATGTTAGACACAATAACAATGAGCTTGTTAATGAGTACATTTTTATGCAATCGCTCGTGACTATATTATATATGAATGTCGAAGATTATTATTTCTTTCTTCGGACATAGTAAATAGGACTAAATCAATGTTTGCCGCCTCTTAATTTAATCGAGTGCCATTAATTACTGTTTATTTGTTACTTACACTTTCATATCCAGTTTCAAAAATAAGAGATTGTCTACTCGTATATTATATAATATTTTTGTCACTTGAAGCTGAAGTTTTCCAGGTTTTTCATCTGAATCTTTTAAAGAATATTCATTCCGGACTACAATGGTATATTCCAGAATGGACCAGAATATAACATATATAAATATATGAAAACATTTGCCTGATAAATTTGTATTTTAGTTTTCGAAGAATAGCTAATTGAGGCAATGGCCTTTTTAGAATGCTGTCAATGATAAGTATATTTGATATTATATGAAAGTAGTACTACAAGATGACGATGACAATCAGCATATTTAAGATCAAGATTGTGACAAATATATTCAAGAATATTTGTTATTTCTTTTTCATAAATCTTTGTTACTGTATATTTTCTTGATTAGAATTTTAAAAAGCAACTGTTTTGACTAGTTATGCATTTTTATTAGATAATTGTTCATGAGTAGTTTTATGACAGATTTATTTCTTTCTCCTGATACTTTCTGTCCATCAGCTTTTCTTTTTTCCATTTGAAACATTATAGCATGATTTAGTATTTAAAGAATTGTGAGTGTACTTCTGTAATGATCACAATCGGAGATATATTTGGTTTTCAACAGTCATAAGAAAACAATTGTGATCACATTTCATAATCGAATTTAAAATCAGAACACTTTCAAGCTGACAATGAGTTTCTTAACAATAACGAGGAATTTAAAAATGTCATCACACGTTTGTGAATTGAGATATAGAGATTTGTTAGTGATTATAAAAGATCCAAACTTGGCTTTTAGTTATAGGAATAATACAGGATATTATGTAATTGAAAGCCTATAAAGACACAATGGCTTCTTGACCGAGGTAATATGATCAAGCCTGTCCTTCATATGACTCTTCTTTTCTCCTGTAATATTCACATTTAATAGTGTCATATAACGATCGTAAGCCAGGATGTTCCGTACCACTTAAATGATGCTTTGTATATTTGAAAATAAACAATTTATTTCTCTAGATAACTATGTAAATATTGGTAAATAGGACTTACAGTTTGTGTATATAATCCAAAATTTGATCGTAAGAAAGAAAACACAATTCCTATCACTAAATAGTTTTATTTGAATCCAGGTTCGAGTCCCGACGACGTACAAATATGTAAGGCGATGAGGTCAGATGTAGTCCAATGTATGCATACTAACAATTCCTCACCTGGATCACAGTCTTTGTTTCCCAATAATTCCAGAATAAATTTCAATGAATATTTTTCAGACTTTTTATTTTAAAAAAGTCAACTTGTTGAGTTTCCAGGGCAATAAGTTATTAAATCCAAAAATAAGATGAAGAACAATCAAACCGTACAACAAATAAAAATCCATCTGGTTCCTTTAAGGTGTTACTCTGCTCAAGAAAATATTAGGATTGTGCATTTAAAACAAAAAAAAAACTCACCTCAAGTCACGCGAGATTGGTCATGTGGTCTCTGACTATATTAGCTTTAGCACGTAGACCAAATTGTCACCACTTAAGAACCAATCATTTAAAACGTTGTTTATACATAGTGATCACGCAAAGAATGTATGCTCCTGATACTGACCAATTATTTTAATTACCGGCCCAAGACGAGCTAAGTAAATAAAATAATTCTCAAGTGATACTTTTTCGTCTTAAATAAACAAACTTTGTTATAAGAATATATTTCATTACTGAAAAAGAATTCGGAATCAGAAAAAAATATTCGTTGCAATAGAATGCAATTACACACAAATGAAATAAAAAGAAATTTAAAACCTACACACAAGAACCTGAATCACATATACTGTACAATATATATATATATATATATATATATATATATATATATATATATATATATATATATATATATATATATATATGTGTGTGTGTGTATTTCAAAATTGCAATATAATAATACTAGGTCTTTGTGACCCATTATATTTTGTGATCTTAATTAGAAACTGTTCTAGTAATTGTTTCAAATGTAGGTGAAAGGATCATATTTGTGTTTTAATCAGAATTTCTAATTGAAGTTTCTTTTCAAGCCAAACAGAAAATTGCTAACACAAAGAAAGCTATTATTTCTAGCTGGTTAAAGGGCTGAAGTGAAAGCTCTGAGGCTGGGAGCAGCTACGGCCTAGGGTTTTCGAGCGGTTTAAATTTGCGCCTAGTTCACTATTAGGTTATTCATTGGTATTTTTTATTTCGATGACATAATCTCTACTTCGAAATATGTTGCTTGAAGATTCAGCCTCTGGCCAAAAATGCTCAGTTTGGGTAGTGGAAACTGGTTGTCTAGTTTTGGTGTATGACACTATATAACAACGCTCTGTATTTTCTTACATTTAAGTAGTTGGTTAATCGTTAGGTACACGTGGCAGCACGAGAATTCTGAATTTCACCACACCCCTCAAATACCCAAGGTATACTTCATTGTTCCAGGTGAGACGTCTGGTCTGTTCGGAATGCTCGCTGATGAATGAATGAATGTGACCAGACTGACAGAGATCTTGAATTATGGTCGTGAGCGCCCATTCTGGTATGGACGACTATTTAATGCTTATCAAGTCTGACTGAACCTTAATTGACGTCTCTTTCTGCCACACGGAATGTGCGACGGATTGAATCCTCACAATGTAGGATTTTTAATTATATAGTATTCATTGCTATATTTCTGAGGAATGAAACAATAGTATTCACTACTACGTTTATGATGAATGAAACAATAGTATTCAATACTACGTTTATGAGGAATGAAACAATAGTATTCAATACTACGTTTATGATGAATGAAACAATAGTATTCACTACTACGTTTATGATGAATGAAACAATAGTATTCACTACTACGTTTATGAGGAATGAAACAATAGTATTCAATACTACGTTTATGAGGAATGAAACACAATATTATTCACTACTATGTTTATGAGGCATGAAACACAACAGTATTCACTATCAATTCAATCAGATTGTTGTAATCTCACAATATTGAATTAAGTGAGATACAGCATTTATTCTTATAAAGTTACTGGCATCGTCATCCACAAGACGTAATTCATACGAATTAAAATATTTCCCAGTGTCCGCTAGGAAAGCAGACTGCTACCAACGTGGTTTTGAGGCGATGACTATCTTGCTCGTTGATATTATATACTTAAATTTTTAATATACACCAGTAAATTCCAAAACATTTTGTACGAACTGTATCAAACAGTAATGAAGTTATGAGGTATTCATTCTTTACACAGTTAATGATAAGTGTAAGTTAACACTCGACATTGTTTTGAAAATGTCAATTATGTAGATGAATAAAAAATTTTGTTGCAAGAGAGCTTCGATGATTTTCGTTTCCAAAGACGTTAGTGGAGATAACAATAGTAACTTCAATTTTTATTCCAGTCTTCCATAATTTTCTCTTCTGAGATAAGGGTCCATACATTTTCAAGCTAGGTTCCAAAGTTTCATCTGGATTCATCATTCATCAAACATGTGTCTCACGTGTATGATCACAACCTTAATAAAGTTATGTGGCTAGAAATGCGATTTGTTTTAGCCAGGCACGAGGATAAATATTGTGGCCACATTGAAATTTTGACTGTATTTTTCGCTTGTTTTTGTTCTTCACTTGTGGTCTTTAACAGCTGTTGCTCTGCATAGAAAACATCCTCAGAGCCTATCTAATGCATGTTTCAACAATCTAGGACGACTTCTCTCAGACTGTTGATTTAGAGGGAATAATCCAATTCTGCATGCAATATTACCTTTTACTGTGTTCCACGCATTGTTTGCTTGATTTATGTAGATGAAAATGATACTTGTTGCTGCCTTGGTCTGGAATGAGATAAAATTCCTCATAAAACATATCCTCCTTTTAAATTGACAACGAAAAGCCCTGGCTGGTGCTGATTCCTAATGGAATTTCTATATCTTGGTCCAAAGCATGATTCATATCACAATGTTTAGTCAATATTTACACATGGTAGCGATCTTTGTTTAGGTGCTTTTAAATAACCTGCTTTAGCATCGTAGTACTGGATTTAATAGCTACTAAAACGATATTACAAATTTTAGTTGCATAAAGAAGTTCCTTTCTTCCTTTCTTGTAGAAAGATCTCCTTGTACGTTAACAATGAGGGTGTGAACTTTCTGACATCTTTGTTGCAAATGAAATAACTCACGTGAACCTTATCCAACACTTTTTCATCTTTATTTATACTAGAATATGTCCCCACATTAATGTTTGGGAGGTTGTATGTACTTGACTTTAGGTACTAGTTGTATTTTAAACATTAATTATTATCAGCTCATGTTTGGACAAATCCAGTAAATTTTGTAGCATGCCTTTCATGTCTTGTTCCTTTTTTTCATAAGAGATGCCTCTACGTCGACAGAGTAGGAGTTTCTTTAGTGATGGTGTTAAGACTCTACTTCTTAAACTATGTAACAAAAATAAGTGAAACCAAAAATGTAAGCAAAATTAAGAAATAATTTATTTTTCTAAGTTACAAAGTGAACATTTAAGAAGAATGTATAATATTGTACATTGAACCCCAAGCAATCCTAAATGTTACATCACAAGTTCAAATGCATACAGTATTCCGAATTAATTTCAATAGCCTTCAACGCTTTTGGATGATTTCTTAATAATCCCAAAGTAGCAGTTTAATCCAAAACGTCCAAGAACAATGTGTAACTGCAATGAATATTTAAAATACATAATTACTTTCGGACTATATATCAACACAACTGTAAATGATTACAGGGACTGATTAAAAATAGGAATGAAGAATATATTTACAAAAAATGTATTTAATCTCCACTTGATCTATATCATAACAGGTTTTTTTGAAAAACTAATTAAAATTTCCAGACTATTTTCAACACGGTCTCTTCTAACATACCATACTTGCAAATAAGGTTATATCTTGAACTTAAAGTTTAGGAAATATCTTGAAACATACAAAATTATGTAGGCCAAACCATTCCCTCTGTCAAGGACACAGGTCAAGCATGCACTATAAAACATGTATACATAAAAGATGGGTTTCTATTTTCCATTAATTTAAAAAACACTGGTTTCCAATCAGGCTTGGTAGGCATCATCATTAACAAAAAAAGAAGAAAATGTGGAAGAAAAGATGGTCACTTAGCGAAATTTACTTTGCATTTTAATATTTTTTTCAGTGTCACGTTTATGTTCTGTGCTTTTTGGTCTGTCGTTTAAATTGTTCGGCTTTCTTAGATTGGGCATTAGGATTCCATTTTAAATATGAACAAATAGTGACAGCGTCTAAAGATTCACTTCTGCTTGCTTTGAAAATGGCTTGGGATATTATTGGTTTGAATAAACTTGTTGGTTTGAATAAACTTGTTGTGATAAAACTACTTTTTTTAAATAACCGTTTTGTGTCATGTATTGTTTGATTGATACCTTTTAGTTATTGATTAACTATCAAAATAAACCATTATAATACTTCTTTGAGACTAACTTCTAGAAAGGTGAACGTATTTGGCAAGATAATGAAATAAGAAAAGAATTCGTATTGAAATCAGTCAGAAAAATGGAAAAGAAGCAAAATTGGTGTTTTATTGACTGTTTGAGAAAGACATCAAGGCAGGTGGTGCATGACTGGACAGAGAATTTACACAGATCGTGAAACAAATCCTCACGAAATCTTAAATAATCATTGTTGGTTTTAACTTGACTAGTAAATAGCAATGTGGCAATTTAATGGCATCATTATAGACTCAATGTGTCCAAAAATGTTGACGTGCTATGAAAGTAAACCAGCATAACACTTTTTAGACTAGTTCTAAAAACTATGAACGTATTTGGCAGACCGAAGGCATACATTTATCAACGTGAGCCATACTGTTTGACCAACACTTGAATTAAAATTTCATGTCTTGAACTTTTAAAAAACATGTAAAAGCATGTGTATTGAGGCTGTTGAATGTGATTTTGAGTACGCAGATATCATAACAATGATGCCATTTTCATTTAAGCTAACGTTTTATTTCTTCGTTTTCTTCTAACATTTCATCGAAGTTAATAAGATGTGCTTGACAAAATCCTACTGACTTCGCAAGACATTCTTTCAAAAACCAAATTTATTCTTTTTAACCTTTCAAATATCTGGTAGGCCGATTGCCACTCTTTGTAAGACTACGCGACATATTGTGAACATAGCTCAAAAAATTTTAATTCGTTCAAATCTTTCAAAAATCTGGTTGTGTCCGGTCAGGCAGTCAGTACGATAAAGGGATAGCGAGGACACAGTACCTCATAACTTTTGTTCGTGACCCTGAGAATGGAGAATGCAGCCGTAAATTTTTAGCGGTGTTTTGAATTCTCTGGTTCAATCAACGACAATAAATTTGATACATTTTATTATATATGTAATATCCCATGTTGCAACACAACTAATCAGCAATTAGAGTTCGTTTGCTAAATTAGTATCACGCTGTATGACGTGTTTAATTATTATGATAGGGACAGACATAATTGATAAGTCAATACAAATTGACTGGATTACAGAAGAGCTGTTTTTAGCAAGTTTGAGTATAATTATTTATAGAAAAATTGTGTATTTTAAATAATATAAGAACAAACTGTCATATATAAAATTTCATTTTTAGGATGGTACCCTACATAAGAATCTGTGTCCATGCATTATGTACCCCAAACACTCATGTGCCTCAAGTGTTCAGTTTGTTCCGAAGCATAAGACTACGTCATCTTATTGTAAACCACAATGGGGAAGTAATAATAATAATAATAATAATAATAATAATAATAATAATAATAATAATAATAATAATAATAATAATAATAACCAAAGCTGAAGTAAGAAAATAGAAAAATGATTACTATGTTGATATGCAAATACTAAAGTGTAACAAAGAAAATAAAATTAAAATTGCTACATGAAAAAATTAAATATGCGAAAGTAGTGGTTGTAATAGTTGGGTGCATGACAGTTGAAGGAGGATAAACAGCAGCAGCATTAGTATAAATTGTTATTATTGTTGCAACAAACTTGTAGTATTAGTAACAGTAATTATCTCTTGTTACATGGAACAAGCTTGTTAACAGTCATTTTATCTTAGTAACCGGCTGACTTGATATATGGATATTTTGATATGAAAGATATTTGTTGTTATAACACTGGATATGTGGACAGATCGTGCTAAAGTGAAAATATTATTTTAATAGAATTAAAATTGTCACAATGACCATGACTCTTTTTACTCCCTGGTGCATTGATCATGTCTTTTCAATCCCTTTCTTATGGCCATGTCTTTTGACTGTTACCTTTACCGTGTCTTCCAATTTCAAGTATCTACTGATAGGATTGTATTTTCAAAGGATCACTAGTATTTTAAAATACATGTAGAAAAGGCATAGAATAAAAATGCAATGAAAATATCAGCACGATTTTGCTCTTTCTTTAAACAATTTACTTAACGAGGTTTTTAAAATTATATTTTCTTTATCGCTTGTAAAAAGATAATATATCGAAATTATATGCATCGTTATAGAAATTATATGCATTTAATTTAGATGAGTCAACATCAAACCAACATGTGTAAATGAGAAAAATGAGCCCAAAATTTAAATAATTTCATAATATATAAAAGTATCAGAAAAGTCTTTAACATAATAACTTCCTTCATTTTAAACTCATTTTAATTAAATACAATATTTTGCATGCAATTTTTTAAATGGTTGTCTGCAAAAGTAAAAACCCAAGTAATGATAATGTAGTTGTTAACAAAAGTGAACAAAAAATAAGCGTTTGTTATCTGGAAAGTGCTTAGGAATCTGTTGTCAAATACTCCTTTGCACAGATCATATTTGACATTGAGAACGTTTGTTCAATAAATTTTCCGTCCTGTTCCAAATATTTCCCTGCAATGTATGTTGCTGTGACGAGAACGGACTAATGTAGAAATATTAATATTAATAGTAGTAGTGGCAATGGAACAATCTTTTCTATATTTCTTTATTATTGCTTACCGAATCATAATACATTAGGAAAACTATTACTATCTTCCAAATACAGCCCTAGAAGGCTGAAAATCTTTACCTAAAATTATGAAGTCTATCTGCCCACTGTGGTAGCAGTTGGATAGAGCGGTCTTTCTTTGATATAGAGATTAGCACCTAAAAGCGTCAATACCTTAGTTAACAACGGAGTGGAAAACAAGTTCCAATGTGGATGAAATTGCGTGAAGATTGGTAAGGTGTACTTTTGTTGTGATCTTGTATTAATGAAGAAAATTATTTTCATAGGAAATTTTTTCAAATAAAAGAAAATACATTACCTGACCAGAGCTTAATATCTTTGGAGACTATATAAGAGGTGGCGGGAGTTACATCCCCTTACCAAGGAAATGCCATCTCCATTCCACTAAGGTGCCATGTATATGCAATTTGTATGGTTTGTTGGCTTTTTAAATTATTGCATGTGGTGTATACCTATATTTTATAATAGACTTTATTCCAGAATCAATTTCATGGTGACATTTATTTTGTAAAGAATACATAGCTAATATTTCTTTATGAGAATAAATTACATATTCTGATCATTGTTAATGGCGGAAAACCTGTATATGTGAATCTGAGTCTTTTGCATCAGTTTTCCACTTGGAAATTCCTAAATATGTTCACCTGTTGATAACTTTGAATATTTTCGAGAGAATATTGACCTACATCCAAATATTATGCCTTAGCTTATTATATAATATTTTGGGTATTTTTGAGGAATTGATTAATCATACCTCAACATCTGAAGCGGAATCAGTCTTATTGCTGTATTCCATTAATAATTTGGCTGGATTGTCTTATTTAAATTATTATTTTCTGGAATTACAACGTGCCCAATAATATTCATGGACTCAATAAACATTATATGGAATTATAGTGAATGCAGAAAAGAACATTTCGATTATATTGTTGTCATAAATCAAAATGCTGTTTTAAACATCATCACCTTCTATACCAGTGACACACCAGTACATTAGAGACTACAGGTACAGCAACATATTCAATATTAGAATTTATTTGAAACACCACTGTAATTTAGTTTTAAATTCTGAGATGTGGACTAATGTATAACTTTAACGACGTTTAGGGGTTTTAATTCACAATGTGTTGTAAGTTCTTTACAAATTTCCAGTCTTTATTTTAGGGAAATATATTATTTGTTGACTTTTATAAAACTGGTTGGTTATTGTTCTTTTCTGTTGCATTCGTGGCACTAGGTAATCCCAATTTAGAATAAACTCAATCTGTCGGAATCGACTTCGGAAGGGAAACATTTTCCTTCCCGCAAATTCAGTGGAAGACCTGAAGCCTCATCATTTGGAACCTGTCAAATGACTCGGGAATGTAACGTTATAGCATTGGTCCTACCAGTTTGAGCTGAGACATTTCAGATGAGAGATATTTGATATAAAAGCTGGAGAAAGTGGATTCTCACCTCCATCCCACGACATGAATAAGGTCAATTATGTAAGTTTCGCTCAAATGCAATTCTTGAGTCAACTGTCCTAACTTTGTGAGCCAAATTAACAAATTTATTTGATTCGTGATGATGCTTAGATATGCGGAAAAATTAACCCATTTTATCTTGGAAGAAAGTGTCTGTGCTGATATGTTGTCCTTTCCCGCTGTGATGAGCAAAAATAAAACATTATCTCCTTGGCTCACCGGTTTTTGATCATTTTCATGTACCGCTTTAAAGCTCGTACTGGCTCCTGTAAACTACCTTGAGATCAAGTGTCCAGAATGAACATGGATTTCTTTATAAAATCTGAATCAACATGAACGGAAACCAGCTCTTGGTAATGAAAGCAGGGACCATTATAAGTTTTATTGTCTCATTCTGTCGGAACTACGAGTAGTTCAAATCATCTTTTCTGCACCATTTGCAGCAAGAACTGTTCGCTTTAAAGGTTTTGCTTAAAATGATCCAGATATGCAGGTTCAATGACTCTAGATTATGAGGGAACGCATGTTGTCGAGGTTGCTTAAGCACATGAGTAAATATATCTATTTCCTGGGCATTTTGGCTGCTACACCTATATTGATGAATATTTTGATCAACATTTTTCCCACTAAATTTGCACAATCATGATGTGGCTACACTACGATTCTCGTGTTTTCTGTATAACGTTAGAACACAAGTGTGCTGGAAGGTGAGCATATGCGTCCAAACCATTCCAATCTATGAAAATGGCGTCGACTGCATAGGTCATCAGGCCTAGTTCTAGCGAGATAAAGGATGGGAGTAGATAACGTGGCTCAACGCGTCATGGAGGGATTGACTTATGTGCGTTGTGACACTATAGGTAAGCCTAGCCCTTAGAGTACAAGTAGTGCTGCACTGATGTCTGGAGGTCATACGGAATGTTTATCTACGTAAGCTAGTTCATAATTCAACATAATTGTCATGATCGGTTTAGCTATTGACCTCATGCGGTCAAAGTCTGATGGCAGGGCCCGATAGTGTCAGAACTGAGCCACTGTATTCTCAATAACTTTGCCGAATTCTTTATGTTTGTAGCTGGTTATTGGACATGTATTCTATAAAATATGTACTTAATGCACCATGCATCTGAGGTGTTTACTAACTAGGACTTTGACATTCGCTTGCCTGCTTTATTTTGTCGGCAGTGCACTACACGTCTGTCATTTGGCCACGATAGTGATAAAAGTTGAATTCCGGTTGGTCTTAATCATTCAGGAAGTATTCTCCTTGAGAGTGAAAGGCACGACAACGTAAAGACTTCATATCGTCTGAGTACTAAGACACTAAATATGGCACCGGGTGCAATGAATGACCTATGGATGATCCATGAAAGTGCCTTCTGCTGTGGAGTAGACAAACTGAACAAAAATCTTCAGTCTTTTGGTTGGTTTGAATGGTAAGATCGAATGTGGTAGTGGAATATTGCGATCTAAGATGTATAACAGTCTCCGATTTTGACGAAACAGTTCCATTTAATGTTTACGACATTGTGCCGTTATTTGTGTTGAAACGAGTTAAGCGCTATTTTATCCAAAGAACCGGTCCATACAACTGAAATAACGATCTTCCGTCTTTTGACCTAATGATAGAATCTACTGTTGTTGTGAATAGCTGCGATCTGAGACATATGGAATAGTATATTATTGACCGAACAATGTCATTATATATGCTGAGATGGGTAAGGGGATATTCAATCCACAAAACGATCTATATTGATGTACCAGTTAGCATCTGAATAAGCTTGCTGTAATTTTGATATCACTTCATAAAGACCTAATGCTGACAATGTACAATCAACAATATCGGCGAAGTACGGTAATTTCTAAAGTGTCGCTATGTAAAGCTTTCTTTGAGTGGCAAAGCACTGGGAACAAAGCATATAGTTGGAAATCATTGCAGTGAATGGCTTTTGCATTGTGCAGGTTAAGCTGATCCACGAGAGCCTGTATTATGTGTGTTAGGCAAATTGGATAAATATCATTCGTCTGGTTACTGACAATCGACCATCATCTGTTGTATTTAAATGTTGCGATCAGAGCTTTTTGGTAGAGTCATGTTATGGTGGAACTGCACATCGCAATTGGCATAAAGTTGGGACTGGTTACGGGATGTTTGATCCACGTAGTCGGTTCACACCGAGACGATAATCGGTTTGTTTCGATTTCTGTCTGGCTAAATGGAAGATGATAAAGGCAACTGGGTGTCAAGCGCATAAAAGGGAGGAATTGGAACAGTCGTCTATGACATTGATATCTGAGACCGATTTGTAGTTGATGAACTGTATCGAGCTCTATTCCCATGGGAAAGCCAATCATTTCTCACTGTTACATTATCTTGCAAAACTGATGATGTCGAGGTGCACTTCTGAGCCTTCCATTTAGTACCCTGAGTACCACAGGCCATTAACATTTTGTCGATAATATATGTCTGACACGTGCTTTTATATTAGCAACCAAGACAAGATACAATAGGTTGAGAGTTTGTTAATCCAGCATTTTTAATGTTTACAAAGCTTACACTTGGTCTCTCCATTGTCTAGATCTGTATGGAGAAAATAGAGAAGACAACATTTACAGGTGAAGGACGGCACATGTCCTGCTTTATGATCTCATAGTGTACGTACAGAGGAACACGCTATGAAAATTACCTGTAAAAGAGCACACTTAGTCGCTGATACAGGTAAAGTATTGGAACATTGCTATGAATACTTAGGAAGTGGATGCTAAAATGTCAGTTTTAAAAAAGTTATCTTTCGAATAGGCCAGTCGACTGCCTCTGCACGTAATACCACCGAAGCGTCGCTTGTAGTTACCGTGAAGTCATCAATGTTATTTTATTATGTATATAAATAGTACCTGTCCAAATCAGCGGCGGAAACTAAACAGCTATATAACTGAGTTTACTATAGCACAAATAATGCAAGCACTGAAAAGTCACTATTGATACTATAAATATCAAATGAAAGAGACTGTTTCATGTAGGAAAAGCCAGATGACAGTCTGCACTTGTAAGAACAGTAAAGTGACGTGTATGTAAAGAAGTGGACACTAAAACTAAGGTACTATAGAAAACTTGCCTGGATTGTTGCGGAAATTATACAGCAATATTATACGATTTTCCTATATCACACATGATATCAGGACATATTCAAATACACATAAAGCAATATGAATGGAAGCACTAGTGACCTTTGCAGGTACTTGCTAAGGGCACGTAAGTATATGAAGATGGCAACGTGATGATTTTGGCAAACTGGAAGCTTTGTCGTCGAAAGCAAAAAAAAAAAAAGAAAAATTGGAAATTTATATACTGAAGTATACTTTCCTTCGAAATGAAAACTGCTCTAATTTCCCCTAAGGTCGAAAACTTCCAAAATATCTATATGTGGACTGCGACACCCCTCTGTCTGTAGATAGCTTACTACCAGGCACAGTGGGAGTAGTAATTGAAGTATGCACGGGATTTAGCATCACTCTATGTATCAATGGAGATAGTTCTAACTGCCACTTAGGCGTGTAGATAACGTTTAGTTTTTTTTATCTAAAATGTTTTAGCCTAGACAGGCTGAATATGCCATGTAGCTGTAGTTCTCCTAAGGTGTTATGATTGGGTGACGTATTTGAGCAAAAAACAAGCGAGATTACAAGCATTTTGACCATTCGGGTTCTTCATAAGACAATTATGTTTTACATTTTGTCATGATCACTCGACAGAACTTGACGCATGTGAGTTTGGATGCGAAAATGGAGGAACCACTTGGACGAGAGTAGCTATGTAGTGGTGTCAACGTTTACCAAAGAACTTGTAACATTAGTACTGGTTTGAACCTTTGAAGATAACATTTCTAATATTATTCTCTACGGATTTCTGATTAACTGATGATACTTTTCCAATTAAACAGAAAAATAACAAGACAGAAATACTCATTATGTAATCTTCAAAATAGTGGAATGTCCAGTTCTTAATATTTTAACAAACGTCCCTAAAAATTTAACCTCGCGACTTATAAGTTGTCGCCCAATGCACAGTGACAAACTTTTATTTTATTCAAAATTACATTGAAGACAAGGGACAACGTAAACTCCCGCTGCTTTAACGTTTAGTTGCTATCTTGGTCCGACCGTTATGCTTGACTGCGACATTCTGTATTTAGAATTAGATTTTTCTTTTACAAAAGATAAAATTAAAGTTGTTTTGTGTTTTTTTATGAATGAAAATAATAATTCAAAGCATTTAAATTAAACACTCTTTTATTTTTATCATCTAGAATATGCAATACGTTTCCTATATTTCCATGCTGTGAGGAGCACTATATTAAAATCTTTAAACTTATATTTTAATATGAGTGTTTTTTATTGTTCATCGTAGATACAATGAAAATGATTCTATAAATTGCTGATCTAATGCAACATGTTAGACAATCCTTCCTTAGAAATCATTAGTTGGTTTTGGGGGATTGAAATAGTTTTTCACGATCAGTTCCAAAGACCTTTTAACAGTGTATTGAGACCGCCTTCAGACTCATTCATGGCAAATCAAATATTATGTTTAAGAGCTAAAATTGTATTACGATTATTATTTTTATTGTGTTATTATTAATAAAGAAAGAAATGAAATTTCTGTACTTATACAACAATAAATTAGCCAATGGTTCAGAAGTAACTGTATCGTAAAATATGCAAATATTCCTCAGTTCATAGTTTGCATTATCACTTTAGATGCTTTTCTCTAACGCAATCATAATTTTATTTCCAGATGAACAACATAAAGATACACCAAATAAAGAGCTGTCCTTGTCTGCAAATCTGTATAACTTTTATACGGTTCGTTTTAGAATTAGCTGCTTCTGATCTTATATTGTGAGACTTTCTTCATTTAATTGCATGCTGATTTAATCTATCAAGGCTGACCTGACGTTCGATGCAGATATTAAGTCTTTGATTCTGTATCGCATATCTTAAACTTCCATATCGAATACCCAGACAGATAATTCTCCAACTTCAAATATTTAATAAGACTGCTTATAAAATATCAGAAATGATTTATTGCTATACATATTAGCTTATACAAAAAATGTCATTTGTAAGTTTAAGTAACGCATTTATATTTGGTGAAAATGGCCGCTAAATAGCTAAGGGTAATTGGTGTGCATTTCAAGGTATCTAGGCCGAGAAATTGGAGTTAGCTAAGGTGGGCATCTGGAGATTAGAACCGAGATAGTCACAGTCTTAACAACAATCTGAAAGACGATACAATAGACAGAAGAATGGCCCGCCACATGGACTCAATCCTTGGTCATCATGCTGACCAAGAAAGGAAGACTACAGCTATGCCAACACTACATAACCATCAGTTTGATCAAGCAAAGTCATCCTGAAGATAATTATCAAGAGACTAACGCCTCGAGCATTGAAAATTGGTGCTGAAGAGCAGGCAGGCTTCCAAGCAAGAAGGAACACCAAAGAACAAATCTTCAATCTCAGACTCCTTTGCGAGAAATACCTTCAGCATCAGGAAAATCTATACCATGTCTTTATAGACTTTCAAATGGCTTTTGATAGGGTATAGCATGTGGCCTTATGGACAACTCTGATGAAGTACAACATCAGCTCAAACCTATTGTACGTTTTTTAGCACCTCTATGACAAAGCCACCAGTGATGTCCTCATCAGCGGAAGCAGAGGAGATAGGTTGCGTATAAAGTTGGAGTCAGAGATTATAATGTAACCTATATTATTCAGCATTTTCCTGGAAAGGATTATGTGGAAGATGCCTTGCATGACCACAAGGGCACTGTCACCATCGGTTGAAGAATAATCACCAACCTTCCTTTGACAGATGATATTGCTAACGAATGATGATAAAAAAGAACTAATTGACTTGGTTGAGCGCCGCGACACAACCTCCATACCATACGGTATGGATGTTAGCTCTGATAAAATCCATAGTAATGGCAAACAATACCAATGACATCAGTGCAGAAATAAAAGTCCGTGGAGAGAAGCTGAAATAAATCACAAGCTTCAAGTATGTGGGATCAATTATCACAGATGATGGCTCCAACCTTGAACTACTTTGAATGATTGTCCAGACAACAGCAACACAAAAACAAGGTTGAGACCAATATGGAAAATGCCAACATTGCTTTTTGTTCCAAAAAAAGTTGATGCGCTAGGTTGTCTTATCCATCTTTCTGCATGCATGTGAAACATGGACGCTCTTATCAGATCTACAAAAAAAAGAATTCGAACCTTCAACATGAGATGCTACCAAAAGCGTTTGGGCATCTCATACATTAACCAAGTAACCAACAAAGAAGTCTACAACAGGATTCAACGAGCCATCGGATCCTATGAAGATTTCTTGACCACTATACGAAAAGCGCAAATTGAAATGGTACTGTCATGTCTCAAAATCATCTGGATTGGCAAAAATAATCTTGCAAGGCACAGTGCGAGGGTGCAGAACAAGAGGGACACATAAAAAAATTTGGAGAGACAACATTAAGGAGTGGACAGGCATGGGATTTGGAGATTCCCAAAGTCACTAGAGAACAGGGAGAGAATTAGTGGTGACGTCGGTGCCCCAATGACCTTTTGATTTAAGGTATTGATGATGATGATGAGGAGGAGGAGGAGGAGGGGGTTGGCAGCAGAATCTTGACACTAAGTTCCCAGACGAAGCTGGTGTACAAAGTGACATTAAACGAGAGAGAGAGAGAGAGAGAGAGAGAGAGAGAGAGAGAGAGAGAGAGAGAGAGAGAGAGAGAGAGAGAAACTGTGCAGCTGAAATCCTGTATTAAAATATTAAAATTTTAAAAAGTCCAGTCCAAGAAAGACAAGAGATTCATATCAAGAATAAAAGCATGACTTGAAATGCCTTACGTCTGGACAAAATGTCAACCCTTGTTTATTTCCCAAGAGACATTACACGTTGTAAATCATCTAAAGCATCAATCATAGCTTAAATTTTTCAGTTTGAGACTTTGAAAAATAAAGTCTACTGAGCGGAAAAATTTTAAGTGGAATAACTTATATTCTGTGTATTGAAATTACTGAGGAATTTAATTTCTTATAAAGATAGGTTTTGATTGTAACCTAAATAAGAATTATTACGTTCGTTATGGATAGTGTTAGCGAGATCGTGGGGACACAGTGAGGGAAATGTGTGTTTAGTTTTTAATTCAAGAGACTATTCAAGTAGAAAATAAAGAGAACAGATCAATACTGCAATAATGTTTAAAGTTAGAAAGTACCGAATCTTTGATTTCTAAATTTTATATTAATATTATCACTTTAAGTTGCTTCAACAATTTCTTGTATTAGTTGAAAAAATAATAATAGACTAATATTAGACTGTGAAAAGACTGTGAATATTCTGTAATAGACTGTGAATATTCTGTAAATGAATGAGCTTTAGGTTTCAGCCATAATTACTGTAGTCTGTGAAACTTATCCTGAATTTGCTCGGATTCAGTGTCTCTTCAGTGTGTAGAATGTAAGATAAGGGGCCATTTACTGGTTAAAAGTCTGTTTTCCATTTAAGAAGTAAAGATAAATTTACTTACATGTGACTGAAGACCAAATCCATTCATATGTCCTATACAAAATGTTTTTAAAAATTCAAAGTTAAATAGTAAATACATATTTGTAATGCAGACAGACTGATGACGCAACTGGCTATGTACGTAGGAATATAGTCTCAGCCTGATCAAACTCGTTCTTTCCACCCGCTCGATACAAAACACCATATGTAGTTTTGTCTATATGTCTTTTTCTATTTATATGTTCTCACAGACATTGATAACCACAAATCTTTCAACGTCGTGAAAATGATATTTGAATTTTAAAGTATCATCACTATTGTAAGTAAAGGAATGTCCTAAATCAAAATTATTTCAAGTTTGTTTACGACTGAATTATCTGCATTTCCTCTGAACGTTACTTCGAATAATAATATATTTGGTAAAATTTAAACAGTTTGTCAAAGACTGTTGTTAAGAACTTATAAGTATTATTCAGGCTTTAGACACTTGGAGTGTATGATCTGTTTGATGAAGATGCTTAATTCTCTCTTGAATGTACTTGTTTATGAGGAGTTATATAACGGTATTTTTTCGTATTTTAAATAATAATACTGGGTGAGAACAAAATCTACGTTGGGATTTGTGACCGAGACAAGGAAATTCCAGTTGCAGGGTTACAATATATGTCTCCTCACTCGGGCTCGCCTCGTGGAGAGAGTGGAGAGACAAATAATGTTACCCTTTGATTGAGATTTCCTTGTCTCGATCCAAACACCAGCATAGATTTTCTATATGGCTCATAATGTGGTGAAAGGCCGAGAATATATGGATTTAGTGGAACCCAGCAATGTTGAGGACCAAAAGTCAGCATCATGCAAATAATTTGGGGCATGTATGAATTGTTACACCTACCAGCGGCACTAGGGCTTTCAAATAGAAATCGTGATTACAACAGCGTTATTAATTGTTTTTATACCGCTACGGTGGCTTATTGGTTGGACCATCCTCCTCAGTTGCGGGAGCTCACGTGTTCGAACCTCGGTAGAGTCATACCAAAGACTTACAAAAATGGTACAAACAGCTGCCGCGCTTAGCACTCAGCATTAAGAGATTAGTTTTGGGACTGGTAAGCTATGTGTCATAATAATATTATTGGGTGGGACATAATGTTACATGTCTGCGGCTTGATGTCCAGTGCTAGACATCACTATAAACTGCCACACTGCTGACACCTTAGCGATATGACTGAAAAATTGTTAAAGCTACTTTAAAAATCAACATCACACAAATTCACTATTCGATTGTTAGATTTGCTCATTTTAAAAGATGCTTCCAATCGATCTCTCCCAGAATAAGATCTTCTGCAAGTGCTCCAAATTAAAAAATATATAGCAATGTTTTCGTCTAAATAATATGTTGTTGGTAATCATATTGTAAATCAATAATTGCATTTGTATTCCTATTTTGTTATATACCTAGATCATATTGAAGAGTTTCCTTGTTGAGCACTGATACTAATATGCAAATTAAAAATAGCCTTATTGATATTCTAAATATTTGAACTTAATATAATGGCATTTTAATACTGATTCACTTATTTTCAATATAGTAATAGTTTTTTAACACTAAATTTTTTTTCAGCATAAGCACTTGTCATATAGGTCATTTTTGTGGTATAATCTCAGGATTAAATACTTTATATAGCACAGAAGCTTCTTTATCTCTACAACAATCACGTGGATCTACAATTTGTTGGGTATATTTAATTTGCATTGTGTTTGATCTTTGTCCATGATTGAGAATAGCTGATTAATATAATATTTAAAAATTATGTTTACTTAACCTTGATTTCAGAACAGTTACTTTTCCTTGGAAATTTTATGGTTTACCTGAAATTTTTTAGGTTGTTTGCAAAATTGCAAGTAAACAGACCTGGTCTTATTTGCCAATTTGTTTCCATTGGAAATGACTTAGGGTCATGGTATTTTGTTCTTCCATAAGCAACGTTCCCTCTAAGCTGCGCGCGCGGCCGCGCAGCTGATCAGAAGTCTCTGCGCATAAGATCAAAATTACTAAATATTCAATCCAATATTAATGATAAAACCCATCCAAAATTATCAATCTTGTTGCAGTAAGACAACCTCGCTCGACGGAATGAAATTTTGGCTGAATGCTCGCCAATCAAATCCGGCTAAGAGCACCCAATCAAAAGAAGTCGTTCAAATTCCCCTGGCCAACCACAAACGGTGTATGTTGTATTGTCGGTTTCACTTACAGAAATATATTTCGCTTTGTTTATAAACGCGCCACTCTGATACTCCTTCATGAGAAAGCAATTGGCAACCAATTAGGATACTTGCGTTGAATGATTGTTGCATTTTTATTTAAACATTTGATTTTTATTATATATTTTGCATCTTTTTATTATAATTTTAAAATGAAAATGTGAAAATGACGCAGACACAACGCATAAAAAGCGGCCACTAGCACCGTTAAATCAACATGGTTGAAAGAACTTGTTGAAACCGAAACGGTAGAATCGAAACTTTCGCAGTGGAATTAGGAAATATTTTTCAGTTTTCTGAGGACGACGGTGTTGTTTATAAAGTATGTGCCCAGGCTAAAGGGAGTGGTGATTTTTGCCGCTGGAAAAATACTTGGTATATGTGGAAATTGGGTTACCTAAAGAGACACATTACACAGAAAATCCATTGGACTCAATAAATAAATTAAAAAGTAATTAAGCTGGAGCTGGAATCACCTTCCTGACGGAATCAAATTATGATCGTCAGATGCGAATCGAAGTAAATAATAGCCAACGAAGTAACGATGAGCAAGTGAAGATTCTTATTGATAATGTTACAAGCCAGGGGTCTTTGCTTGACCGAGCGGCGTCAAAACTCTGGCGCGATTCGCGCTAAAAGTCATAATTTCTGATGATAGGCACTTATTGTTAACCCAAGTTAGGTGATCCTATTATAAACATAGCAGGTCAGTGGCTTGGGTCAGCTTCTTCTAAGGACCAGTGGCCAGAAAAATCTTAAAATTTAAAAGACCATTCGTCTCACACGTATGTCAAATGTTAGGTTGCACAAGTTTATTAGTAAAAATTTGATAACCTGTGGCACAAGGACTTTTAGCAAAATCCTGACTACGAATGGCTAATTCTTTTCAGAAAGTTTTGAGAACCAGTGACAAAAGTCACTCCACCGCAAAGCAAAACAGTTAGTAAAAAATTAGTTAGCTTGCCGCGAACAAAGGTTTTACACGCTACTCTTGCAATAATGTACCGTAACCTTTACTGCTGATTCCATTAATTTAAAAAATACAATCGAGTCATTTACCCACCAGAAAAACAAAAGAAAATCGTTTAACAGTAACCAAGATGCAAACTAAAATAAACATGGGGAGCGTGTTAGATTTCGATTTGCAAAACTTCACCTACAGCCATAAAATATCTGATTTCGAGCTAAAAATTAATTGATTAAACATTTTGTTTTATTACATGTTTCATATAAACTTCTTTGTGACCCCTATATGGGGAAAACAATTGATGACCTATTTTACACATTTTAGTGAATTTTCCTTCATCCCTGCAAAAGATACACCATTTATAGAAAAATTGATTTTTATATAGACTAGTATAGATTTAGATTTTGATACTTGATGGTTTCAACGATATTTGTAAAAGATTGGAACTCGAGTTATGGATTAATTTGATAAAACTATCTACCATTAGAATAAATTATATTATATATTCGATTAGTTAGAAACCTTACACAGAATTTCATACTATAAATAATTGCAAAACAGGTAGTTTATTAAATATTTTTGTTGTGTAGTTATACCTTTAGAAGTTAAAAAAAATAATGTAAATTGGCAAGTTTAGTACTACATACAAATATGTGAGTTATATTTAATGATTCAACAGAAAACATGACCTCAGGTGATAGAAACTCAAACAAAGTGATGTATATAATTCTTTGTACAATGCATATATTTCAACTAAAATATTTGAATGCATGTGCAATTGCTAGCATTGGTATTAATTTCCTTATAATTTTCAATTATTGATTTGTAATTAATTTGGCTCCATATATACTAAATTGCATATTCTAGTAGTTATCTCTATTATATTACATTGTTTTAAATTACCTAAAAACGGATGAATAAAAGAATAGCAATCACTATCTAATTTGCATACCTAAAGTTATTTGCATACCAAACCTATACAAATATATTTGGAGCCAGTACATCTGTTTTAGGAAGAACCAACGACTCACGGAAAGCCGCAAGCAAATTTTCTCAAATTAATGCTTTTACAAACAAAAAGTAAAATGATATAGACTGATGAAGCAATCAGAGTTATTCATAATGGGCTTAGCTATCAATTTCTGTGCAATATTTGTTTCAGCTCTCGATCGATCGATCAATCGACGTGTGACTTTAAGATGAGTTCAGCTTTGATTAAATTTTCTAATTTTAAGAACGGTACACAGGAGCTCGTACATAATTTATACATTTGTCCAATGCGCCATGTAAAAACATATTCTGAAGATACAAACTTCTATTAAGTGAACACCTGTCCTCAACAGTCACCTTTTTCCTTCCCATGGGTGGCTGCTGAAGACATGTTTTCTTTACGTCTGTCGGTCGCCTGTTTCTTCTGCGATATTATGATTAATATAAGACACTGTATTATAGCATTAAACTACCATTCGGTCTAACAAAAAATACATGTTTGCCAAAATAACTTTGTAACAAGTATATAGACCGCCACAGTGATGGAACCGTCAACGAGTGTCTCTTGGTTGATAAATATTTGGCTTTTTTCGCTTCACTTCTTTTAATTCGTTAATATGTATTGTCTGATGCATGCTAATTTTTTGGATTTTGTTGTTCTTTTCCTAACAGGTAGTATTTTCTTTTATTTGACACCAATTTGCTAGCTTGCTCCGCAGCAAGAAAATAAATCATCTTCATATTTCATGATTTTGATATACGCTTAACTTAAAAATAAGTTCTCTATGTCAATAGAAACCTATGTGAGTTAAACTGATCTGGAAAATATAATGTTTCTTCAGTTAGTAAAAATACGCGTCAAATTTTGTATAAAAATTAATCAATCGCAATGGCAAACTGACATTGAGCAGTTGGTTTCCATTTCTTGTCTCTAGGCAAGACACTTTATGGTCGTGACAAAAATGTAGTCTTTCTTGTGCGAGTGTGGTGTTTAAAAAGTGTAGCATGGGTATTGGAAGTTATTTATATGCATAAACTCATGATGCACAGAGCTGCTTTACTCCATGACTTGGTCTTAGCTTAGGACAATTTACATGATCGATTGAGGATTGGAAGCCTTAAGAATTTTAAAAAATAAATTTCATTGCAAGAAGAAACAAATGTTGAATCACAATGCTAAACATAAAAGTTCACAGGAAGTATAATCTTCTTTAAACGATGCAGCTTCATTACTCTTAATGTTTAGTGTCGGATTGTGTGAATTATTGTAAAGACTGAAATTCAGATAAAGGGATACAGACTGGGATAAAGGCTAGAATAAGTTTTCGGCACTCATTAATGTAGAAGCTGCAAATTACATACGTGATAGATCAACATTTATTAAGATGCAAATTCTCAAGGGAGATCCTATCGGATTGCATTTTAAATTGTGATATTAACTAGATCATCCAGATTAAACTATAAATTCCCTGTGTAATTGAATTTCTTTAGGCTATAGTAATCTACTCAAAGACCCATGACTGCGGGTCGAATAGAGTTACTGATTACATGATAAAGACCAGACTAAACGTTATCAGTCTTTATCGATTCCGGCGAGATGCAAACTAATTACAAATATCTCCTCTGGATAATTAATGTAACGTTGTATTAGGTACTAATCAAGTGAATACAAATATACATAATGGTGACTTGGTTTTGCTGTCTATGAGATACACCTTAAATCAATCAAAGAAGAATGTTGTGTTATTGTTGGCTGGGTGGGGTTAGATGTGGTTTTACTTTATCTTTTTTAGCAAAAAAAACCCCACTTCATTCGTAAACAGTTTGTACATTTTTTTAGGATTAAAGATGCATGTTTAGGCTATCTTCAATCATTTCCTTCAGAAACAATATTTACTGAAGAATGTTCGGTGTAATTTCAAATCGTACTGCGTAAAAAAAAAAACTTCCCTAAACGTTGTTTTGCAAATAATGCACCTTGGCACGAAAGGCGCAAGTTTAACCTTTTCCCTTTGCAGGAAAAATTCAAAGTTATCCTTAAATCTACAGAAGATTTATAATCAATCCCATTTTTAAAGCAAGCCTTTCTCCGTGCTAAATACTAATCACTCTATTGTTTAAACAAAATAATTTTAAATAGGTTTTTCTGATATGAATTTCATCATCAAGAAAAGGTATCGATGTTAGTAAATAAGGTATTTAGACTAAATATATATTTTTATATATCTGTGTCCTAAATGCTGACGTAAAGCAGAGTCGCACATAATTGCGCCCGGTATTATGTTAAATATTCGTAATTTTTGTAATTGCATAGCGTGGAAAATCAGCCATTTTCTAAAGTTTGCTTCACAAATATTGTGCCGTATGAAAGGTAAAATAATTTCCTATTTTTCATACACAAAATATTGTTCCAACATTCTCTATGTACATACAAAATTTATAATAAAACCTCTTGCCCCATTCGCTGTGTACGTATAACGTGTATGAGCCCCAAACCAAATCTGCATTTCCCAGTAAATATTCAACAGTTCATTAGTTTAAATAAAATAATTTTAAATTAGTTCCGTTCATTGTTATGAACAAGACGTGATATTATTAAATGATATTAATACAAACAATACTATCACACAGGTTAGAGAAATTAAATTCGTACTCTACAGAGTTTCAAAGCCAGGTCTGCGGGTAAATGGCACCCATTGCCTTGCCCGCACGCACCAACCCATATACCGTCACGACTAAGCACGCATCATCGACAGAGTACGAATTTAATTTCTCTAACCTGTATGATAGTATTGTTTGCATTAAACTATTATTTCTGCCCACTATTATCAAGATTCTACTACAGAATCCAGAGATAGCACAGTCTGTTCTATCTGGTATATATTTATAATTATTTGTAATACAAAAATCCTATATATCCTGTTTTCTTTCATATGAATCTGGAACGACTGTGTGTGTATATATATATATATATATATATATATATATATATATATATATATATATATATATATATATATATATATATATATATATATATATATATATATATTTATATATATATATATATATATATATATATATATATATATATATATATATATATATATATATATATGAGAATTAATTACTAGGTCGTCATGCGAGTGTGTCTGCTACGAACGAGCTTATATAACACCGATTCAGTGCCATCATTGTTTGGTGATGCATGCTTAGTCGTGATGGTATATGGGTTGGTGCGTGCAGGCAAGGCGATGGATCCCATTTACTCGCAGACCTGTGTTCGAAACTCGGTAGAGTACAAATTTAATTTCTCTAACCTGTATGATAGTATTGTTTGTATTAAACTATCATTCCTGCCTACTATTATCAAGATTATACTACAAAATTATACAGAATCCATGGATAGCACAGTCTGTTCTGTCTGGTATATATATATATATATATATATATATATATATATATATATATATATATATATATATATATATATATATATATATATATATATATATATATATATATATATATATATATATAAAATGTTCGTGTGTCAGACTCTCATAGACTTACGCTAATTCCAACGCATTGGTTTGTACATGCAGTATTATGTGTGGTCCATATTATTTCGCGTGTCTTTTTAATGAGATAATAGCTCTATTTGGAAGCTATAATCTAAGGTTACATGCAGCAGCTTCAATTTTGGTCCATCTGAAAAATATCCATTTTTAATTTTCCACTTCAATCTTTTTATATGGCTGCCTCACATGTTATCGCTGTTGTGTCTCTCGAAAAGTCACCGTAAGCCTGAGTTAATTTCTGCGAATGTTGTGCAAATGCGTCTATTATTTATATTTTGCCTCATTGTTAGAGAAACTTGTAAAATATAACACGAAATTTAGGGATTTTATCGCTTGAAACAGTTTATATGTCACTTTAATTGTTATTTGAATAACTCTTTCTGCTTATATGAAACGTCAAAACATGGCTGAAGCCGGGAGTCAAACAGTTAGAGCATACAATGATAAACTGCTCGAACATTTTGTTTAATGGAAGCAAAACAATATGGAACGAGACACTTCTGCAATATTATTTCATGCGATGATGAGACAGTATTTATCAGAGTTTTTGGATGGTCTATAAGCTTTGTTTAAAGAACCCGCACATCTTTCAATAGCGTCATTTCCTTTCAGAATCCTCTAAATCATCCTGGCTTTTTCGAAACAACTCTGCTATTTTTTCCTGACCGGAAGTGAAATTCAGGGTGCAAATATGATTCTCAAGGTCCTCAGCTGCAGCAGACACGGTTATTCTTTCAGCTTTCTCAAAATCCTGAAATATTTCCAGTGGAAATCCAAGCAAATAAATTTAGCTTAGATGTTAGGATTTTTGTCCCATGCACAAGTAAGCTGTCCCTTAAATTTTATATACCCGTTGGGTGAAGTTCTTTTGTGCATCAAACATTCAAATTTATAATTTATTTTAAAATGTTGCAAATACAGTATTTTCTAAAACAATAAAGTATTTTTTTCCTAATTAAGGACCATAGAGACGAGATAATTATATTTAATATAGAACTCTTTCGAAATTAGAAATATGTGTAAAATGTACTTACCAAAAATCGTAGCAACGCAGCGCGAAATGTAACGTGTTAATGCGAAAAAAGTAATGTGACCATGACAGTTAATTCAAAATCCTCTTATGATCAAGCCTTATACAATAATCTCGTTTTAAAATATGACTCCTTATCAACAACAGCTTTTAGATCGAACTAGACTTCTGTTTGAATTTATATTTCATTCAGATTTGGCTTGTAAATTATATTGTATGGTTAATGATTTCAACATTATTCGCAAAATCATAACTAATAAATGAGTGAAATAATAACTCCTAAAAGCAGTCAAACATGTGTGTGTCAGTGTGTGTTTGTTAGATGTGGTTAAATTTAAGATTTGGGGACTTAACGAGAAATAATTATATACTATAGGCTTAGATTAAAAGTTACCTGGGGGCTGTATGGAATATTCTGTTTTCGAAATGTCCGTAAGCCTAACATTAATATGACATTTGATGGCTCTACGGGAAACGTAATGTTAACTTAAGGAATCCTAATGGCCCTTTCCATATTGCATGGCTCTTTGGAAAAGCAATGATATTTTTATATATTATCCAGCGAACCACTTCTTGACAAAACTATCCAGCACCTAGAGTTTGTTATGCTATTCAATTCATACTTTATGATCTACAATCCAACAGTTTCATATATACTCTAGAACACACTTTTGTATACACTAACCATCACACAACTTTCGATTACTTTTCAATACACCACGTTTTGATATACTGTGCAACATATCACCTTTTGATTGTCAGGCGTGATAATTTAGGTTGGCTTTTTTATTTTTGTTTGTTTGTTTGTTTGTTTTTAATGGATCTAATTTGTTGTTAATCCAGCTGTGAAAAAACGGGTTTTAGAATCCAAGGCGAAAACACCATAGGCATTTTGATTTCATTTTCCAGTCCTAAGTTGGCGAGGAATGCAAAATGAGGCTCAATCATATCCTTTCCAACTCCCCGTTCTGTCAGGTCAGCAACGAGGTGATGGATTTGTGTTTTTGATTAAAGGTAATCTTAGTCTGCCCCTGCATGTTGTGGTGTTTGGTCAAGTAACTGCAGATCTCATAGTAACCATCATGATCGAGTATTCGCTGTATTCTTCATCCTGGTGCCTTATGCTGTTTGCTGCTAATTTCAAGTTAGCTTTGACGTTCTTATCCTGTCCTCCTCTGAAGGCATCTATCACCATCGGGTTGTATTCAATGTGCTTTTTTGCAGCCTCCCCGTATTGGTAGCATTCGACAAACCCCACGTCGAATGCCTTATCGCAAGCTTATTGTATGGCTTCTTGATATAAGTCTGTGTATTTGTGGCATCTTTGGCCGTCAGATTGGGATTGAGTCGACAAGGGGCTCCTGCCTCCTCCTCTATTTCTGCTTTGGCCCTGTTGTTTTTGGATGTGGTGTTGGCAGTGGTTATAGTTTTGTCTATTCTTGGTTCCTACGGTAGGGGTATTCAACTTGATATGCTCCTTCTGAGCCTTGTTTTCCATCTCCGATTTCACTATGTTTGTGTGCACCCCCACTACTGTGTAGTGATTTTTTATACTAATAACGAAACACTGACAAAAACGAATTGTAAACTGAAGACGTGAAGCAGCCGTTTATATATACAAATATGTGATACTCAAGAAATAGATTGTCAAACTATTTTGAACGAGTTCATTGACGTTTCTAAAACAGACAGGAATATCTGAGCCGTGTCAGAAAAACCTTTAACACTATTTTACTAATGATTTGTTTACCTTCTGCGCTTTCCGTAAACACTATTTCTGTCTCATCATTATCTCAAATCCGGGATATAACTTACTTCCTAACTAAAAAGATGCACTCAAATGAAACATATATCGCAAGGACAAATATACCCATCTACTTTCGCAGACTTAATGTCGCGAAACCAAATGAAAATGTTTTAAAGGTGTTTCTTTAAGAAATTGATCTGGAGTTATCCAATGAAATCCACTACACGGCACTGGCTATGCCATTTCATATCCATTTTGATCTCGAAAAATAATGTAATTTGACGATAAATTTTTATCATAATTTGTCCAATACTTATTATTAGCTACAGCATATTTTAATAACGCTATTTCCGCCTCTGATACATTTTTCAATAAAATTAAACATAACAACATATGTCAAAAGATCCAATTCTGTTTGGCTTGTTTTCAGTAGTGCGTCCCACGACAGCCCGGTAGCTGAATAATACTTACAAGGATCTAGTCCATAATTATTGTAACTTACTCGACAAAAAACTTTCAAAAACATCTGCTAGTAATAATACATATTATTTTCAAATATGAATCATGATATTCACCAAATGTTCTTCAGTTATATTTATTCCAAATATCTTGCACTCGTCATCTGACACGTTTTCATTTTTGAGTTGAGAGCAAAACTTTTCTTTGCTAGGCAGATACTTTTCATCAAATGTACTCCAATCGTCATGATACTCATAAGAAAAGATACCTTTTTGTCAGATCGATGTAGTTTTCACAAAATCAACTTCGCAGATTATTAAAAAAAAGCTATAACCTTTCACAAGCTCATCTAATGATGCTGCCATGAATCGAAGACTGTAAATAAAACGTAAATTATCGAGAGTAACTGACATATGCTTCTTAGAATTAATTGGTATATATTTCATCTTATTATTTAGTTTATGTTTAGATTCAGATTCCTCGTTGCCAAAGGCTTCTACAATAATATATGAGTATCATAGCCGCAAAAGTTATGTGAAACGACAGGTGCATGAAAATTTAAATTACAATTATTACAAGCTGATTCACAATAGTCACCAGTTAAATGACAATGACCACGAACTTTATCACTGACTCTATTTAAGTCTACTAAGATCTTTCGCAAATATGACAATTAACATTTTCATTAAATTAAAGTTGTTGTTTAGAAGGTTTAGAAATTTTATTAACTTCATCAATAAGATTTTTAGTAACCATACCGCCTGACTTTCAGATTCACTGTCTTTACATTATACAACTTAATCGGACAAGAAAATTTATCGTCAATGCAACAAACTATTTTATAATCTACTCCGAAAGGAACATGTTGCTGTAATTTTTGTACTTGATTTATTAGAATCATCCGCGTCAGGTGAAATTGACGCAACTTTATGCGCGATTACCGGTGCATTTTCAACAAATTTGGTAAATATAGTATAAAACATCCTCTATTTTTCTTCTGTAATATTGCTTCTCTGTTTCATTATATCTGACGTTCTATAATTTTTATTGCCAATCACGAATTGATTATACGTAGTTGTAAATAGTAAGTTATTCAAATCCTGCTGTCATCCAGATTGAACTCAATATGTATTGCTCTCATTTGATTTTCAATATTTTGCGGATAATAAATAACTTGCCGTGGACTAATTTGTATCAGCGAGCCTGCTGGAACATATGGCGAGAAACTATATATCGTGTGTCCTTTACTATCTTGGGCCGAGTAAGAACAATATGCTATAGAATATTTAATCAAAATTATATTTACTTCATTTGCATATACTGGCATTTCACCATCACATGTGGTAACTTATTTTTTGTAATCAATACATTCAGCTGCAATACCAAACTATTTAGATGTTTAAATCTGATTAAAGACGCGTGATGCATTATCAACTGCTATAGCATATTCTAATGTTGTTGTTGTTGTTGTTGGGCTTAACGCCATTTGTCAGCACACGATAGGCTATTCATGGCGTCCAGTATTAATGGTGGAGGAAGAAACAGGAAATCACAGGAAAGAACTACCTTCCCACGAGAAGCTACTGGCCAGCTTTCTCACATATCCACATTCGCCGAATCCTAGACTCGAACCCACGCAGACAGAGGTGAGATGGCAGTGATCCGTAACGGACAGCGCTTTAGACCACTCTGCCACTCGGTGCCCCCAGATTTTAGTGTTATTCTAGCGCTAAATATGTTATAATTTACTGTTAAATCAATATTATCATGGTTTATCTCCTCTTATTTCATAAGCTCCTTTATTGTTTTAATTATCTCAGTTATATTATAAGCTCCTTGTGGAATTTTGATTTTTGTAACCGCCATCCAATAAGATCTGGAAATGACAAAGCAAATAAAAATTTTATCATTAACACCAGTTTTTACGCTAGCCATGGAATGCCATCATGTACATAAAATTAGTAAAATATCATACTGTTTTTCAAGTCATCCTGGCGAAATATAATTTACTAAAATATTTGCGCTATCTTTTTGCAGCTGAACTAAGTCTTGTACTAAATTTTGACGACGTTATTTATTATATTTAAACAAAATGAATATTTACAAAATTAAATCGCTATGTAAAGCTTCGTATTCATCAAATGTTAATAAATTGTTTGATGTTAAATTATTAGGTATATCAATAATTTTATTGTCACTTTCAGCGCCAATATTTCCAGCTTCTTTTGATGACGATAATATCATTATTATGCCATGCCAATCATTTCAATACCTAATGTAAATATTTTACACCAATTCCATGTTTTTCTTTAGCTCTATCTAATGAAAGTCTGTCATAACAATAAAATACAGTTGTAAAATTTCGTCCTTCAATTCTAAATTTTCCAATTTTATTTTTTACTGTTACATTTTTTAAAAACACCAGCAATAACACCATCTTGGGCTTTTTTGTCTGGGAAATAATGTTTTTCAGCTTTATCAATTTTATCTAAAGCTTATTTAACATCTTTTAACTTATCTAATGATGATTTTAAAACATCATATTTACCCGTGACCATCTATCAATATTATGAACATCTTTATTATTATTTTCTTTTATAAAAGTTTCATAATCTGAATCTTTTATTTTTTATTTTACCATTTCTTTAATTTTTCAATTTCCATCCTTCTTTCAGAATCCACGGAAGTTTTTATCTTTCCTAGGGATATAACTAGTAGCTGTTAAATCTCTTCGAAAAATGTTATGCCTTTGGGTGTCCCAGCTTCTTTTTTATATATTCATTCACTCAATTGACTTCAAGGTACTCTGGGTTTGAAATAGTATGCGTGGGAGTCTTTCATAGAGTTAAGAAGATATCAAAATGAAATATAGAAACGAAATGACACGAAAATATAATTTTGTTGAGCTTGTTGATCTAAAAACTTTACCTGCAGTAGGGTTATATTTTTCCTTTCTTACCTATATTTTCAGGAAGCGCAATATAGTATTGTGCTTGAAATTGATGCTTCAGTTACTATGCTCCAAATATTTTGGGTAGGTCGTTGGATATCATGTATATTTGCCTGGTCCTAAAGATTTCCCATTGCGCTTCGTATTTGTTTTGCGCAAGTTAAATACATGATGTAGAGAGTTCTGAGTTGGACAATAAAGGAATTTTATGTCCCAAGCCCTGTTTGTTGGAAGATATTTTCCAAAACTGCTGGTGTATAATGTTTCTCTTATCTTGATTAAATTAATGATAGTATGGTCATGTTTGTTGGCCAGCATGAGTGCTTTTATGATCCTGCATATTTTGTTATGATTACAGTACAATGTGCGTCCTGTTTTTCTGCTATCACAATCCTGCGGAAATTTTCCTACAATTTTCTTATTAATGTTGATATAGATTTCTTTAATGATGTAATGGTGTGGGATTGAGTTAAACTCTTGGGGTATAATTTTGGCTGATAGGTCCGCTTTGTTGTTTCCTGGAATGTCAATGTGAGATGGTACCCACTTAAATTTGATTGTGTTGTTATTTTTCCATGTTTAAAGTAGCGGGTTGGTCTCTTTACAAAGTTATCTCGGCTGGTAATGTTGCTGTTTTCCAATGATTTTAATACTCTGAACCACTGATAATTATTGCTCTGCGGATGATGGTGGATTGGACCCATTTAAGTACTTAAATTATGGCCCAAACCTCTGCTGGTTATATAGATCAATTGTCTGGGTGTCTAGCTCTAAGCTCCATGTATTACTATAGCAGTTTCCGTTCTGTCAGGATCGTTGGAATTTGATTCGTCAATAGAGTTTTGATGTAACTTTTGTATAAGTCGTCAATGGCTGAGAGCAGTTTTGCTCCTATTTCTAATGGATGTTCATGCTCGGATCCACACTTTACTGCTAATACATTGATTTGCGGGGAGTTGCCTGCCCATAGTATGGGATACGTGTATCTGATTTTTTTTTATCTGCCTGTAGGTTTTGGATTTCAAGTTTGTTTGGAGTTTTTGTTAATTAGTGTATCTTCTTTCTTCTTGATGGATTTGGTTACATCTTGATAGGTTTAGTAGGATGTGAATCCTCATGTATTAATATTCTTGCCGCATATTTTAGTACAAATCATCCCTTTTGAGCCGTAGGGATGGTTCTCCTATTAAGACCTGTAATTCTGCTTTGTAAGTAAATCTATGAGCTACTGTACATATTTGTAAAGCTTTCTAATGAATGTTGTCTAGTCTTTTAAAAAGATTTGGACCTGACTTCCATAATCTAGTTTAGATCTAAATAAAGATCTATATAATATTATGATTGTGCCTTGAGCTGCTCCCTAATTAAGTCCCTTACTATTTTGGAGGACATTTAAATCCAGATTTCATCTTCAAATTAACTTTTTGATATGATAGTTCCATGGGAGCTGTTACGTTTTGGAGAAAATATTTTCCTTACGTCAAAGCGCATCTTTTAAGTCATGTAACCGTCATGTTATCATCAATTTTAAGATGGGTTCTACCGTACAAAAGGCTGATTTAGCATGTCCTAACCCATATCTTCGTTGTGGAATGAATCCTTGATGTAAAGGATAGAGATTGCGTGATTCGTCCTTTGCAGAATAGAATAAATGTATAAATTGTCGGTGAACATGATATGTGTTTTCATATTTGGTAGAATCCACTTTAAAAGTATTGGCTCTCCTCAATGCAGCAGCCGTGCTTCCCGAAATTTTTTACTTGATGACATTCGAGTACACAAATATAGCATTCAATAATTAGTTCAAATTCGACAGGGAATCTGTTATAAATATATTTTGTTGGATCGAATTTAAAACCAACCGACACAAAAAGTAACAGCTTTCAAAAAGTACATTAAAAGACGATGCGATGTCGTAGCATTAAATCCGAACACATTTTAAGTTCTAGTAAACACATTAATGCAAGTGTTACTAAGTCATGTTAAACTCAATTAATAATTTCGTAGCTTCATGTTTCCAAAGGATGATTTTCTAAATGTTCTAAATCAGACTTCCATGAACATTTTGCTGTTGTGACTGAAATAGTATTGTCTAACATTGACCAATATGCCATTGGCATCACCGTTGGTATATATTAATGATGGATTGGAAGTATTCTTTAAAACGTTACATTATATTACATTCATTTAAGGAATATCATTTTTCATTTCAGCAGTTAAAAAAGAAATTGTCTTTATTCAATTTGTTTTAAGAAATATATTAAATATATTGCAGAGGGTAAAGGCCACCTTTTTCATCACACGTTTTACAGTTCGCATTATCTCTGAATCTGCTTTAGAAGTCAGAAGTACTTCATAAACAGATTTTGAAAACACATAAATGACACAAAATAAATATATGTAAACACAGTTCACAATTGTACAATACCAAAAATGAGATAGAACTCCTAAAGCTACATGCCATTGATTTTCTATATGCTTTAGTATTGTTTCACTTCAGGAAAAATTCATCGAATGCGTTTGTGTAACGTATACGTCGAGGTTTATTGAAATCACTATGTTTATGAGCGTTACGGTATCATTTTTAATTCCGCTGTTGCCAGCAGCATTAGCGCGATTGTAGCAATTGCTGTTTTCTTGCTGCTTATCAATAAGGCAACCACTGTTAGACATTCATCTTTGTGTTTATAGTAATAAAAAAGACTTAGTCAAAGGTTGCTTGGTTAATTATGCTTGATTTTTTTCACGTATGTCTTAACTTCTTTCGTTTCATCATCTGCTCAGGAAAGTGTTGACATCGTCTTCTTGATTCAAACTTTCAAGTCTGCTCATCTAGGAGGTTGAGGCTGACATATCGTGATTGATCCTAACAAAGGAGCAGCCAAATTTAACAAAGGTCTTATCGGCATAGATATACATCCCCTCAATAAATGAACAGTTGTTTTTCTTTTCAATGATGATTATTTCTTTTTTCTTCATTTAGCGAGGAATAAGACGATGTCGTCCTAACTACTGTTTCTGTATCTTGGACAAAGATGCCGGTTCTTATTTAACAAGTCTATAAATATGCACATACAGGATCGATGATTGTGTAGGGCAGGGTACATTTTAATGATTTGTTTGAGCATTGGAACATTATATTTCTTCTGTACACAGTGCATAGCTAAATGAGTAGGGAGTACACTCGTTTCCTTTCCCGAAATAATGTTTCTTCGGATGTGGTCAATGATGATAGTATAAGCTTGGTGATGTCTTTCTTTCAAGAGGAATCAAAATGAAATAAATCTTATCCAACACTTTCTATTTTATAATATTATTCGTCTCCAGGGATTGTCAGCTTCATTCGAAGCATTACAAATGTTCTCAACAACTAAATCATGCCAGATCATATTTAGATTTATTCACTAAACTTTGGAATATATGAACGGTATCTTTTGGGCTGGAATCGCAGCCACATCTGATACAGTGGCAGACGACATCGTCACCGGTGAATTTCAAATTATTTTAGAAACTAGTCTCCTCATCAAATTAGAAAACATTGGTTGAAATTAGGTTTGGCAGGCGCCGTGATGAATGAAGAAGTCATTGGAGAAACCAGCACCGATCGAAGTTTTCTTGAATACGTGCTCGTTCTGGCAGCAGTAATTATCTTTATAATGATGATGTTTGCCTTTCCAAGCCTTCTCTCTAGCTCCACATCAAGCGAAAGAGTGTTGCTGGTGGTTGTTCACAAGTAAATAAAGTTGATAACTAAATCCAGGGTGATGCCGTCGATTTTGATGGAAAGGGGCAGTCGTGACATCTTGAGCACTGTACTGACATTTGTCTCTTTTAGGCTGAAGGTGAGCCCGAACTGTTTACATGCATCAGCGAGAAGGATATATATATATATATATATATATATATATATATATATATATATATATATATATATATATATATATATATATATATATATATATATATATCTGTGTGTGTGTGCGCGTAGGATTGGCATTACACAAATACCCTTGTTTGCATATATATATATATATATATATATATATATATATATATATATATATATATATATATAGATATATATATAGATAGATATATATATAGATAGATAGATAGATAGATAGATAGATAGATAGATAGATAGATAGATAGATAGATAGATAGATAGATAGATAGATAGATAGATAGATAGATAGATAGATAGATAGATAGAGAGAGAGAGAGACACAGAGACAGAGACAGAGAGAGAGAGAAAGACAGAGAGCGTGTTGGATTAAATATCAATGAGTGAATGATGGGTTGTGTGTTGAGTAGTTAAAGGTGAGTTGAATGATGTGATGGAGTGATGGATAGTATATAGTATATGTAAAAGTGTGTGCTGGACAGCATATCAAAGGTAGGTGCTGGATAGTATATTAAAAAGTGAATGCTGGATAGCATCTAAAATTGGTAACTTTATATTTCCTATAAAGACTTTTAAATTTTCAACATGGTGACGAGCGATAACACTCTAAGAGTAGGGTCATCAAGTATCACTTCATACAAAATAACGGCATATATATATATATATATATATATATATATATATATATATATATATATATATATATATATATATATATATATTCGTACGTGTGGGTTTGGGTGCATGAATGGTGTGTTTGTGTGAGTGTGTTTGTTAACTGTGTGTGTTATATTCATTTATTTCATACATTTGTACAATAAAAGTCACTTTTCTCTGCTGCAAGATCTCGTCAGGGTACTTCCAGAATAGTTTACTATGGTATTCAGTTTTTGACGGTTTAACAACGAAATATCTAAAACACTGTACCAAGAGACGTATAACGTACACAATAACGTACACTCACGCGCACTACTGTATTAACGTGGATGGGTCCCGTATACGTAATATTTGATGGTTTTGTTTGCAAACCATGACTTGCATCACAGTCAACGAAGATTACCGTATTAAGATGAAAGACATCAGTGATGACAGTCACCTCAGAGTTCCTCCGATAACCCGTTCCTTCACTCAAATCTGACTTGTCTTCGGACTCAGAAACAATCTGAAATGCAGAAAGCGTATAACTGTGAGGACACTCAACACAACCTTTTTTGCATCTCTGGTTGGTCTTCGGGCGGAACGCGCGTTATAATAGCAATTTCCTCTATTGTGTCTTCATCAATAATATGTGTGCCTTTTTAAGATGCACTTTTTATCTTTCGTTGCGTTGAAGATCAATCAAAAATGTTTCGTCTAGTTTCAATATTATTGTTCGCTGCGGTTTTCACTGATGCTGCCACAGTAAAAGGCATGTCTGGTAAGCAGTTGCTGGGTAGCAAATACATGCATACAACGTATGTATGCAAAGTGCATGCTTACTGTGTCGTTTAAGCAACTGAGCAAAATCTTTATCCATACTTAGTGCAATAAAGATTCTGATTTGTTTGCATTTTACACAACAACAACAAGTCAATCTCGATTCGTCCATGCTGTTCATGCCGGGACAGTGCAAGATGATCAAAGCTCTTATCCCAAGTGAACATATTAACAACGATAGTTGGGTAAAATGATTCAAATTTGATAATTGTGGCCTTAGGAGCGGGAAATACGATATTACTAAAGATGAGATCGCCATTGTGCAGCCGTTATTTTTTTTTAGGAAGGCCATGGTTATCACTATCCTGATATACCGCCAACATAACTGCGCATTCAAAACATCTGTTGCCTGATATAACGCCAACAAAACAGCACATTCAAAACATCTGTTGCCTACTATAATGCGAACAGAACTGAGCATTCAAAGCATTTGTTGTTAAAATTCTATATAATTATTACCTTTACGGACCCCCATCCCCTGTATTGGTAGGTAATTGGATCCATGAAATAGCTAATATAGAGAGATATGTATTTGGCAGATCTTCTGAGAGTGCATCCTGATATTAATATATTTCTCCAACGTCTCAGGAATCTTTTCAACTTTGTCAGTTTCATCATTGATGGTGCTAGTGTCGTTACAGTTGTAGTAGTGTTAAATCCATCTTCTTTATAACACCGATATGAATCCAGGAATCATATTTGTTAACAACTGCTTAGCGTCTTTGCCTGGTTTGCATGTGGTGAGATAATTGCCACATGCTTTTCAAACTCATCACTCCACGTATAAAATGTAAATTCAGTTATCACATAGTCGATAAACTTTGCCTATAGTGTTTATAGTTTTATATATTTTTTATATTATCACATTTGAACTGTTACGTATATATGATTAAATTGCATGTGTTTAAGGTTTAAAATTCTTTCTATTTTATTTTTGTTTCATTGTATTTAATTGCAATAAATATTTTTCTCGGATTCGGGATTCTATTTTTAGTAGAGATATGTTTTAGCACAAAGTTGTTTACTTAAGACGAACTAGTAATACGTGCGAATTCACATTGAGTACGTCTTACACTCGTAAAAATGTTAACAGGAAGTTAAAATGATTGGTCAATATCACGGGTAAACTTTCTTCACATTATCAATGTTTGTAAACAACCTTTTTATTATTGTTTTTTAGTGGAGTGACATTGGTCTACGTGTGAATTTTAGCGTAATAAGAGAAAACATGACCAATCTTTCGAGATTTGAAGTGATGTTTCGAGTGTAAATGCGCATTATTAATATTGGTTTGGTCAGAGTCATTCAAAACTTTGAAGGAACAAGATGTATTGATTTTAATTTGTTGCTAGAATATTTTATTCTTAGTCTGACGTTTGGATTCAATAATTTATTCTCGAGGACACTCAACAAGTTGACTTTCTTGTTTAAAAAATTCTGAAGGATATTCAAGGAAAGTAATTCTGGAATTATTCTGAAACAAAAGCTGTGATTCAAGTGACGGATTATTGCTATTCATACATTGGACTACATCTAACGTCATCGCCCTCCATATCAGTACGTCATCGGGACTCGAACCTGATTCATATAGGATTATATAGCGACAGGACTTCTGCTTTTATTCTTAGAATCATATTTTGATTATATTCACCAAATGTAAGTACTATTTACCATAATTTACATTGTTGTCTAGCGAAACAAATTGTTTTGTTAAAATTTACAAAGCTTATTGGTTTTCGCTCTTTTCTTTGTTAGTGAGTACGAGTCCTTGTCACGTAACGGAATATATATATATATATATATATATATATATATATATATCTATATATATATCTATATATATATATATATATCACTTTATGTGATTCTGATTGTTCCAAAAAAGCCGATGCAATTATTGTGCTGTTTTCTTCTTACTGATTGGCTGCGATAGTGATAAAACTATTTTAACTCTGCTATTGAGATGTTTTGTTGTCAATAAATATTTTAGCCACCATTTTTTACTTCGATTCACGAAAGGATTTGGGAAAAATGGTCTCATCTGTCTGAAAATGGCCAATTTGCTATCGTAGAGGCTTGTTATGTCATTTATATTATATCCATAAGTGAAAATGGATAAAGCTCTAATACAAGAACAAAGCAAACAACAGCAACAAGTAAAATTAAGTGTATTGCTCACTTCATAGCGAATGTTTAAGATGGAATTGGAGTGGGTCGGTAAACCTGAAGCATGGAACACACCCTATATAAATAGTGGTTCAAATGTTCACTTAAAGTAAGTAAACTCATCTCTGTTCACAGAAGAACGTGCACATAAACCGGTCTCCAAACTGACAGACGTTTATCAAACCACTGCATAATTACGAAGTAAATATGTGATGTAATTTCCACTCAAAATGAAATTTGTTAATATATTCTTTAGGCTGCTGTTCCAAGTTAAATGCTGCAAATAACCACTCACAAATACATTTCATTAAATATGGGAATTTTTGCATCCAAGAAACCTAATTACAAATGAATATTGCTACAATGTAATGTTTTGTTCTGAAGTAACATGTTAGGTTACGTAAACATGGACCTATATTGTCATCTAACCGGTTCTGCATCAAACGTGACAACACGAGCACTGGACATACTGTGTTAATAAATGATTTTGTCTGCCTAAAATGTTCTGTTTATTCTGAAGAACGCTTGTTCTTTAAACTTAGATTGTCAGAAAAGCAGAATCTACTTTTAAACATTAATTTTAGATCAACCTTGTTTGGAATTTTTTACGCACAACAAAATCAAAGGTGCATTTGTCAGAGTGAACTAAATCATTCTTTCTTTTTCTGTCTAAATAATTTCCACTTATTTCAATCAAAATAATTTCCTTGCCAAGGCTCGCAAAAATTGGAAAATATTTTCAACTCGTTTCAATAATTCAATATTAATTCATTTCCCATTTGATTATTTGTGAATGTTGAGTTCTTGCACGAACTCTCAGGTGCTTCGGTAGTTATAGCAGATGCAATACGTTTTAGTTACTCCTTAACACATGAAGGTTTCCTTCATCTTCAATATCACTATGGTTTTGTGCAAAGGTGTAGTTGTGTTTTAGCTGAAACATTATGGGCATACTTTTATTGACAATACATTTCAAATTCGATGAAACATTCAGCTAAATAGATACTGAAATCAACTTCAATGCACAGTTGATACAAAGGTCGTACATAAACTAGTTCTGATTATATTAATAACATGTTGCGTACAAATAATATATTTTTAACGGTAATTAGCTTCATGCAGTGGTATAGTGGTAGCTATTGTTTGTGTTGCGATTTCATTCTTATAATATCTAACGAACTAATTTATCCCCATTTGCAACATGATAATTTATTCCTATTTTTCTTTTCAATTCATATGTGTTCCTAGCTTTGCAATATATAATCTAATCCGACCTATGCATTCCTAACTTGATACCATACATTCATAAAATAGTTTTCATCCGGATATATATTTGGTTTTGTCATGCAACTGAATTTTGTATTTATCTAGTTCGTGGTTTAATTTATTCAGTCTAGTAGAGGGATTTATAATAAAATAAGCTATGGTCTATGACATATCTTTCTTCCATTACGTGTGTGTGGAAAGCATTTCACAAGCAATGCGCAAATATCTATTACGTTTTCCGTTTTCATCTTTTTCTGGTATTTAACCTGTTCATGTTAAAACTTTATTAATGATAAAACAAGCATAATTGGTTACTACGTTAAACAAATCAAAGAAAGGGCTATGACTCCGTGTTCAATTTTAAATCATTTATAATACATCATGGCGCTACCTTAATTCATATATATATATATATATATATATATATATATATATATATATATATATATATATATATATATATATATATCATACGTTACCTGGATTATGTTATCCTGCGCTGAATATAAATCCTGTGTATTCATTGTTTTTATTGGAATGCAAACCTCTTCACCTTCATCGCTCGAGTAATTCGTATCTGATGCAGAACTAAGAAATAAGAAACTATTATGTTTTCGTTTCAAAGTATCAATATCTCTTTTTTACAATTAGTGCAAAAGGCTATTATTATCGTTTGACATAAAAAGCGTGATGGAGATAATTGTGATTTTCGTTTCATTTCAATATTTTATGCTTAATGTAAAGAAATGTAGTCTGATCTATATAGTACCTACTCGTTCCATTCACATAATAATAGATTGGCACATATTCGTTTTACTCTTGCTGATCACGATGGGCATATTTTATTTCTTCGCGATGAAACACTATTATTACAACTGTATACAAAATTATTGAAATCAGAGGTGATGAAATAAGAAAGGACCAATTGAATATTTCCACTCCTTGCAACGATAGCATTGATGTTAGCAATAGCAACACCGACGATTGCAAAAGAAGCGGTATTAGGGGTTGGCGGCTCAGTCCCAGGAGTGGTGGTGAATAGACGTTTGGTATTGGACGACCATATGGAGGTCGCATAAGAATAAAAAAAGGAAACGGCCTTCGATTACGAAAAAGCCAAGCTGTAGCATACCATCAATCAAGACATTGGATTATTCAAAAGACCACGCTCATGCTACTCCATCTTTATTTGCTGGCGAATGTAAAATTAATCAAGCATCTTTGTGTATTTACCCGAAATGAACCAGCATAGTTAATCTGGATTTTACAACAGGATCTGGTACTCAATCGGTTGCATCTGTACTGATTTCTAATAACTTACAGTATTTTTACTCATAATTACTTATACCGTCTCTTGAAGCTGCTGATTCATGAGATGCTACACTCGGCTACACTGACAAAATCTTGGTGGACGGCTTTACGTGAGGTTATTTTGTTGTGGAAGCAGTGGGTGCTCTTGGACATTCACCATCATCAAAAACTTATCGATTAAAATTTTAATGAATTTGTAGTATTATGATTATTGTCTATAAATATTTACGAACGTTTCTCAGACTAGATACGGTAGCGCAATAGTAGGGATCAGTCGACCATTTCTTGGGGAGGCGATAACCCACCAATGCCAAAGCCCCGATTCTATAATCGTTGGGGTCATTGGAAAATAAGAAAGGAACAAATAAGTAAAATTATTCCGAATTGGCAGAATATAAACCTCAGTGTGTGTATTATCACAACGAAAACTTGCCAGAGCCGTCAGCCGCACCACCGGTTTATGATCCCATTTCGCGACATAAAACGATGTCTCTTAATGGTCCTGGTGGTTCTGATAGAATTATTTAGACATTCTGATATGGTAGTGCTAACCCCATATTATCCGCTTGTCAGGAAGCTGAGACAGAGAGATATTTAGCGCCAATACTTATAACAGCTTCTTTCGATGGAGCGGTTGTATTTGGACCACAACTCAAATGAGAAAGAAATATTACATTCATAAAATCATAATTTGGGATCATATATATACTGCGTCGAAAGACACATTAAAATGGTTCTCGATGTCTGTCGACGAAATCAACAGCAATTTTCATGTACGATGTGAAAGGACAACCTCTTCCGATTACAGGAGAATCGCCACACAACCGGTTGTGAGATCACGTTTACGAGAAAACGGGGATCGATCACCGATCTAGTGATGAACCATTACGAAAGCAGAAAGCGTTAGTTAGACTTCAGCCAGACAAGATTCAATGTGAGATAATGCGCAGTGGAATTCCGGAATCGGCGATTAATAACTTCCAAAATCTATTCACTTCAAAGTAGATTATTTGAACTTCCTAAGGAAATATTTCCCAATTTTGCACACACAATTATCTCTTAGACTGAGAAAAAAGAACAAGACGGTCTCGCGGATCAACTTTTTGTTGAAAAAAATCAACAATAATTTTGAAATGATGCAGCAACGATGGGAAGAGTGTAGATATATACTAGCGGAAAAATATAGAATTATGAAATTACGCTAACTCAAAATGGAATTGTCCCTGACTAGTTTACCTATGTTAACAATGACAGCGAGATTGCTAAAGTTGTTCCACTGAAAATCACTAGATCAATCTTGCCATCATAAAACTCGAGCAGGTGTAGGTGTAAGTGTGAGATAGCAAACAAAACTTGTGGTATATTGTTCTGCCTTGGACTTGGATTGTTGCCAATCCAGATCGTCCTATACTAAGCTGTGATGTCACCAGTACCGAAGAATGATTTCAACATTAAGATTATCAGATATATTTATACGATTTTCTTGTAAAAATTTTTAACTTGAATTATTCGTGACCAATAGAATCCTGTCCCCAATCAATCAGGAAATGTTCTATCTAAAATTCTAAACAGAAATACTAACTGGCACTGACAAACCGTATTATGAATGAGGTTACCCTATAAGTGCAGTTGTGCAAAATATATCCATTAAATAATAAACCTACCGTTAATGATCTCAAACCGATAAAACTGTCAAGAATAAATTGTGTAGATAAACGAATTACAGAACATTTCACAAACACGAAACACAGAAACGGTTTAACAGATTTACGAAGCAATAAAATAGATATGTGTGCATAAGCAGTTACAATTACCGGAGAGTCTATCAGCGACTTTACTGAGTTGGGAAAGATATTAAAATTCCCAATAACAGTGAAGACTTTAACCGAGAAGTTTTTGTATAAATTGAAATATGAATCAAGAGGAGCTTCTATAGATTTTATTGATCATAACGCAGATGCATGGAATGTGGCAGTAATAATTCCACGAGCAGGAACGGTTACATTTTTATAATTGTCATATATTTGATTTTATCAGAAATAACAGTAAAAAAATAACAGTAAAAATGACAATGATATTTGTTAGCTGTTTTAAGGTTCAGAATTTTATTATATTGACAAGTTTGTATGGTCCAGTGGTATTGGTATTTATTTACAGAATCTCTCCACTTAGAAATTAAAAATCTTGCATTCAAATATACCCCTGATGATATTAAGATTGGACAACTACCGAATAATTATCTTACCGTTCCATCAGTTTCTGCTCACGCTGCTCAGGATACAAATTCATGGAAACCGACACGATTGGAATTTCTCAAAGATGTAGAACACAAATGTAGAACAGAACAATCATTGTGCAAGTTATAACGCAGTAATGCTGTTGCAGTATTCAAATAATAATCCAACACAATTTACCTTTGATATAATTAATATTAGTCTTGGTAATACATGTGATCAAAATGTGATGCAGGCATGTCTTGAATATAATCGAAGTAGGGGTGCAAGTTATTTCTCTAACTGCATTAGCTCATTTTGTTGCATTATCGATGACGCATTTTATTCTTTATTTGTGTTTTGTTTACGTGCTGGTCGCTCAACTCTAGTCGTTAAGCCCTCCCTGCTGCTAAAATTAATCAAAGATTTTCAAGACCTATACGAAACTTGAATATTGGGTCATGTAAATTTATCATTATAAATCCAAACGAAACAGCTTGTGCTTTTGAATAGAGGTTTATAAACTTGATCACGTTTATGTCCTCTGAACATCAAGTATACAAAATATTTATGTAAAGTATAATTATCTACTCCATTAGACTCAATTAGGAATTTGTATTTATTTCTGAGTTAAATAAATCACGTCTGCATATTTGTGATGGCCTCGTGAAAATATTCGATCTGGATTTCATTGTTTCTCCAGCAATACATCATCCTATGCTACAAGAGTATTGTTACATTCATTAAGATCATATATAGATGGAGCTTCATCGATATCGGTAATAAAATCATTATCTTTATCAGGACTAGTCAAATCCCATAAAAATAAATCTCTCAAAGAAACACTTGCTAGCTACCTAGAATAATCTGCTATGAAATGTGAACAAGTGCTAGGAGCTGGTAATTAGTCCTATGTAACTATCAGAAGGAAACGGTTATTACAACCCAAGAGGATATTGGAGAGACAAAGCAGCGATTATTAAACTTGCTGAAGTAACAAAATTCTCACTTGCTGTTGCTGCACCGTTTTTAGCGCGACAGGCAATATGGCAAGTTTTTCTATCACCACCTAAAAATTAAGCATGATTATTTTGGTGTCAGTTCTCCGAAATGAAGTTCATCAAGAATATATTTTGTTCTTACCACACTACTAAAATTGGTAGATTTCAATCGCGTATATTCAAACACACGTTAACTATTGATGACATTGCAAGTAGATATAAAGAAGCAGACCCACTATCTGAAAAATCAGCAACTGAGGTTGCATCTGCGTTTGAAAGAATTTATCAACGAGGATCCCGACCTGAAGGTGGTCCACGATGGCCACAGTTGCTACAAATTAATCCTGGTAAAGAATTTCTTAGTGCAATATCATCGTTGATGAACAAACATGACGCTAAAATTAAACGAGGACACACTGAAATTCATTGTGATAAGGCAATTGTTGAACAATTTAATCGAACACTTGCTTAGCGGTTATTTGGATATCAATACGCAAAGGAAATATCCACTGATTTTAGGTCCTGGGAGAGATCTGGTGAATGGGTTGCAAGTTTACCAAGTGCGACAGCTGCGTTAAATAAAAGAAATCACTTTCATGAAACCTTCTAAAACGATCACAAAAAATATATACCAACATGACGACGTGAATCTTCCCCTTAACCAGTATTGGTGACGTTTCCTTATGATATTTATATGTACCTGGTGATCTAGAAGGAGTAATAAAAAAGCAACTGATCCTATCTGGATTGTGATGACACAAAATATATAGTGTTGTATGATTTACAAGTAGACCTGCAATCTAAAGAGTAGATTCAACTGCTCCTCAGCGTGTATTTGTGTGCGAATATTTGCAAATAATTCCTAAAGACACATAAGTATCACACCATTCACGTTTCTAAACGTGCACTCCTACGTTGATTACATTCAAGACAAGCCAGTATCACATTTTCGCGCGTTTTACCAAGACTGCTATTATTTCTATGAACGATACATTGTGTTGGATTATTATTTGAATACTGCAACAACTTTACTGCGTTACAACGTGCATAATAATTATTCTGTCTTTTTTTAGTGTGATAATAAATTCAGCATCCATATCAAAGTCGCAATTATTGTTTGTCACATTGTATATAGCTCGCTCATTTTGTCTTGATAACGACAAAGGTGTTAGTGATTATTTTGTTTATTAAGCATAGTTGAGATTTTCTTCTGACCCTAGACACTGCAAGATAAACTAAATTTGACCACTCAATGAGATCATCGATAATCCAGATATTTGTATCAGATTTATTTAATCCCAGTGACGAGTGAATCATTATAGCGTATCTTAACCTCCACTTTTTTATCTATACTGAACGCGCTCTCAACAGCACTGACAGGAACTAAATGAATATCATTAAGCAAAAGATATTGTGTTCCACCACCAGGAATCTCAATATCAATATTTTGTCGTCGAGTATCTGCTGAACGATAACATAATGATACAGGCAGACTTGAAAATGTTTCTTTATGTAATGTAAATAATTGTGTATCGCGAACTATTTTTCTACATGCAACTATTCAGTAGATCTCCATAAATTCCAATAACCATTCACAATAGTTTTCGGAATTACTTTACTCATTATCTCCCAGTGTTTTTTTTATCTGGCTGTAATCTTATTAACTTTTCAAACTCATTCAGTTATTTATCAATATCTCTGTAGTCGTCAGTTATTTCTTCGTAATACTCTACAAATGTTTCCAGCCACTTATGTGGAGATGATCCAATAAAAGGTGACGGTTGACCATAAACGCCACACATTATCACAGCAACATTCTTCAATAACAGCCAATCAAGAAATATTTTAATACCTCCATTGACACCGTGCAAATCTCGTCCCAGATAACAATTTAAGGAATGTTTTTATCACCCATCCGCGTTGTGTCTCCGCACCATCTGAAGAAACTGATGAGTTCGAGATTTGATTCTTCGTTCTTTTATTTCTCTAGCGAGTTTATGTGTAGGTGTAAAAATAATGATATAAGAACATTTATCTAAATAATTGGATTGCGTTTGTGTTGTTTCACCTGAGCCACCACATCGTTAACATAAACGGTTTTATGTCTAGCCACAGGATCATATACAAATGGTGTATATGACAATTCTGATATTTGATTAATATTGTTATATATTTCCTTAATTTTAACGTCTGTATATTCAGTATAACTAAATATATCTTGATGCATAATTGTTAATATATAATTTTTTGAACAAATCATCATGTTTTATTTATATAAAATGAATCTGTCTCGACTCTGACTGCAATTATAGAAAATTTGTTTATCGTTGATAATAAAATTATCGAAATGAACGCAAGCATCTAAGATCTTAAATGAATAAACTGCGGTGGTTCGCAATCAGAATAACTCACAATTGTACCTAATTTAAATCCGCCTAAAAAGTAAGTATAAATTTGATTTATAAATGTATTTTTCTCCGTTGTATCATCAATTATAATATCTTCGTTAAGATCAGTAAATTCTCTCCTAGCATCATTAATATTAAACCTATCCGGTTCTGGCAACCGTATCTGTTTCTGCACGCGTTATCATATAATTGGTTAACCAACATTTAATGATATTAAAATTCCAGAATCAAGCATGTACTGAAATAGTAGTACTGGAACCCAACAATTTTCTGAAAAATATCTTCCGAACCTCGCATAAACAACCTGATGGAAATCGCCTTAAAACTGGAAGTTTTTATACAGGCTAATTAAATCTGATGGATTCAAAACATTCTTCGTATGCATGAGAACTTCCAGGATAATATGCTACAATATAAATTAAGATAACCACTCTATAATTGTATTTAGCATTCCAATATAAACTGTGTCCGTATTCCACACAAATGTGTTGGATATCTTCAAGAAATTCCATTTGTGTCGGTTTCCATGAATTTTTCTCCTAAGAAGCGTATGAAACGGTAAACAATTATTTAGTAATTGTCCAATCTTGACATGTTTAGAAGTATATTTTAATGCAGGTTGTTTCATTTCTTCATGAAGAAATTCTGTCTGCTAAATATCACCACTAGGCCGAAGAGACTTACCATGATTATCATATTCTGAACTTTAAAATAACCAAACAGACACAGGGTCACTTTTGCTGATATTCCTGATAAAATAAAATATATGACCATTATAAAAATTTAACCGTTCAGTCTTATGGAAATATTGTTACTGCCAAAGTTCATGCGTGTGCCTTCACTGTTATTGGGAATATTAAAATCTTTCTCAGCGCGGCAACGTCGCTGACAGACGCTCCGATAGCTCTGATTGCTTCTGCACACGTATTTATTTTTAAATCATAAAACTGTTAAAACGTTGCCAAGTATCGCGTACGTGAAGTGTTCTGTTACTCGTCAGCTACACAATTTATTCTTGACTCTATCAAAGATGACAGTTTCATCGGCTTGAGATCATTAACGTCAGGGTTATTTTTGGATTTATTGCATAGACAAGAGCACTCAAAGAATACACTTGTTCATAATATGGTTTGTCAATACCAGTCAGTAATCCTGGTTTGGAATTTAATAAAAGAGGATAATATTTAGTACCTGATTGCATGCGTACAGCAACAGGTTCATCACGGATAATCAAAGTATCGTCATCTATCTTTACAATAAATTTTATTACAATAAAATATCTTCGAACATCAAGCTGGTTAATAAAAACAATTCATCGTTTCTCATTCATTATAGTATCGTCAACATTTCCAACTCTGAATGTTAAAGACGGACTTGTAATTGGTCACATCAATGGTAATAACTTTGATGACCCTTTAAATATTTACGAATTGTTACACAAAGTCAGAATTAGAAATTTGGAAAAAATGGCTTCAATTATTAGGTCTGCAAATACATGGACAGACCAAATTATATTTATTTCGGAAGATACAGCTGCTAAATATTTCGGTATTACCCTGCTTCAGTGAAACATGTTGCATATAATATACAAAAAAAACACATTTTTACTTAAAATATGATCAGTTTATTACGTTTCAGTATATCCATATTGTGCCAGATAATGAAACGATATAACTCCTTCCGCTCTGGTAGGTCTTCTTAGTCGTTGTTGTAGGTTCTCCTACGCCGCTCGGCTCATCGAAGTCGATCTGTCGCAATGGTTTCAGCGTCATCCAATGGTATGCTCAGCTCTCTCAGATCTTCTATGAAGGTGCTTCGCCATGTAGTTGGAGAGAGGCCTTGTTTCCGTCTTCTCCGCGAAGTCCACGAGATGGCGTTAAATGGATGCGGTGAGATTGGTCGCCGTTGTATGTGGCCTGTAAAACGTAGCTGGCGCTCTGTCACAATGTCGTTGAAAGTGTGGGTAACTGTTCGCTGGTGGATCTCTTCATTTGTGATGCGATCCTTGTATAAGATTTGCAGGATTCTACCAACCTCTTTCAATCTGGATCGTGTCACATGCATAGATTGCAGTTGGGACGACGATATTATTGAGTAACCAGATTTCGCTAACTTGTGGGTTGGCCCAGATTAATAGAATCCGTTGAAAGAATGTCCATGCCTTCTCTATTCTGCAAGCGACATCGTGGTAGGCGTCGCCATCGTTGTCTAGGGTACTGCCTAGGTAGGTGAATTACTCTACCCAAAGAAAGGAAACCTGACGGACTGTAACAACAGGCGAAGAATCACACTCCTCTCGATCCTTGGCAACGTTCTTAACATTGTCCTGCTACGGCGATTAAAGAAAGCCGTGGATGCGAAGCTCAAAAAACAGACTGGCTTTCATCTCAAACAATAGTGCAGTGAACAAATATTCGTCCTAAGAAACATCATCGAGCAGAGTTTGGAACACCACCAGCGTCTCATTATCACATTTGTCGACTTTACCAGGGCCTTTGACAGCATACATCGGGAGTTGCTATGGAACATAGCGAGGTTTACGGCATCCCGGAGCGATTCCTTGAGGTCTTTAGAAACCCCTGTCTCAATTTAAGCTGCTGTGTCATAATTGGAGAAGGCACCACAGACTTCTTTGCCATCAAATCTAGCGTCAAACTGGGATGTATCTGGTCTACTTTCCTCTTCCATATGACGATAACTTCGTTCTGAAGAAACCATGGACTGAGATGTTTTTGGAATTCCATAGCTGAAACCAAACCGACTAACTGACCTTCACTTCGCGGATGACAGTGTACTCCTTGTCGCCACATATAAAAAGCCGCTCTAGTAGAAAGGTCAATGGTATTTAAACTACAAAAAATCTAGAAATATACAATAGAAAATAAATCTGATTGAAAATAAATAAATAGTTTTTACTGTATAGTTCGACTATGTCAATTTTGCTAAGAGTATTGTTTAGTAATTACCAAGGTGACTGGTCCACCTGCTCAGTCGCTACTCTCAGTGTCACTTATCTCACCTTTTGACATAATCAAATGACTTAATTTTTCTTAACTGCATTACACAATTATTTATAGTATTTTTTCTTTCGTACTCGTGAGACAATTAGGATTTTATATTTACCATTGAAGGTGCAAGAGGGGTAAATATCTTTACCTGATTGTATGTAAAAGTTGCCAGTAACTGTAACATAGATTGATAAATTAATTTCATGAATCTGAAATCGGATGGTAATGTATAGTTATTTTCGAATTTCCTTTGTTGTAATGACTCAAAATAAAACCTAATTTTCTGAGGATTAAGATTCTAATAATATTTGTCTTCTTTCATGTTGTAATTTTTCAATAGCACAAATAATATGATTAATATTTTCATGGTTTATTATATAATAATTATTTCTTTAAAATAAAATTATTAATCAGTTTCTGAATAAAAATGCTAGTAATAATAATGATTCTGAATCATGATAATAATATATATTCCAAAGCAGGCTATAATAATAATAAAATGATAATATTAATAATAATAATAATAATAATAATAATAATAATAATAATAATAATAATAATAATAATAATAATAATAATAATAATAATAATAATAATAATAATAAAAATAATAATAAAAATAATAATAATAATAATAATAATAATAATAATAATAATAATAATAATAATAGTGGGTTTTTAATACAAAAGAGCAGTAATAACGTTCGCTTTATAATCCCACGGGAGCCGGTGGACCAGTCACCTTGGTATACACTTCAGTGAGGTCACAAGGTTTATGATCTCACATAACCCTACTGTCTATTTGTGGATTTCATTCTCCATTTTAAATATAGAAATTATAATTATGTTATAAATATAAATTATAATTACATCATATAAATATTAATGTATAGATCTCCCAATATCAAATCCCGTGGAGGGTGCAAATTGAACCAACCACGTTAGTTGACGTGGTGAAATGTACATGAACTATTTACTGGGTGGAACACCCCAATCATTTGGAAAAGTGGCATCGTTCCGATTACTGTCGACGCTTCTCAGCCACAGTAATCGAACCCGCGGCTCTCAGAATGATAATCCAACGTTATACCACTTTACCACTTTCAGATTCAAACAAATACACGTTCAAAATATTATCATGAGGTTAACCAATACTGAATAAGCAGGCAAATTATGTATGACAAGTATACTGAATAAAATCACAAATTATTATAGAACTGTGACATAGATTTCCTTTTATTTCAAAACACACATCATAAAATATGATAATTCTACACAGGAAGTCGGGAAGCTGAAGCGTACATACGGATCAATATAACATGCCACACCTGACATAGTGAATAAAACAAGTTATTGTCTAACTGTCGCATGTATTTACTTCAATTTCCAAACACACGTCATAAATAAACTTCATAAAACTTCAAAAAATAATTGCATTTTCTGTACAAATGTTCGTCAGCTAGGTTAAAATACATGTATAAAACTATATTGTAATATCAGAGGTAAACAGTTAAAAATAACTCCGATTTGTAAATACGCACTTGAATAAGCAGACGTGATTTAAAGTCCAGCTGTATACATATCCTTTTCTGTTGCTTCACTAACTGGTAAGTGCTTAAAGATAACCATTAAATTACTAAATAGTTACCGTCATGGTGCAAGAGAAATATAAAATCCGAGCATCATTTTATCATCAGATCGAGAAATTTGTACCCATATCGTTAATTAAAGTACCATTTAACTTAGCAGATTATGAAATATCAGTAAAAGAAAATTAATTTCAGAATCAGCTTTTTATAATCCCCTGATTATATTAGGGGATATTTATTCAGACGTTATACAATCTCATACACAGACTAACATTCAGTGATTCTTATCTTAGATACAAGTGTCCAGTCTTGTTAGTAAGTTTGAAATGAATTCTCGAGAATAATGGATTAGTTGGTTCTAATACAATTAAACACCAGCTAAAGCTTGAGGGCTACATGAACGTAATATATATACTTGTTAAGTTTGAGTAGATTTTTCAAGATATAATTGATAGCTGCCATCAATTACGCCACATACTAGATTGACAGAGATTGTTGATGTTACATTAACAATACAAGGTGAGATATGACAGCCTTCACCGTGTGAATCATTATTATGTATAAAAATGGGTGGATTGATTTTTTTATGAATTGCATATTCTTTAAAGTGTCCATCATCAAAATCATTCACATTTTCTTTATCTCATCAGAGTTAAATCACGGCTTTAAGAAGGTTGGCAGCTGCTCTTCTTTGGTTCTATAAAATTTAATAAATACTGTTTTAAATAAACGTTTATAACTTACGCACTGAATTGGGCCGTCTTTATTAACATTATAAAGTTAAAAATATCTAATCGAATTACCTGTGCGTTTCATGTTTTTGCTCTGTCAATGATAGCCTTATTCATATATTCAAAGTCTGATGCAACTTGATTCACATGTTGTAATGCTTCAATTATCTGATATTTTAAATCATCGTCATAATCAATATTGATACTAGAAAATAAATTTCGTAGACCATTAATTACACGTTCATGATCGGATTTAATTGGACAAGATTATAGTTAATTTCTGTATCGTTAATTGATCATATTCTTGTTGTATCTTTCATACCTTGAACAAAATATATAAAATGAGTAAAATGTTCACAACTAATATGAACCGGATTCTTTGCCCATGGATAAATATTTCGATAGTCTTGAACTTTTATAAATTTTTCAACATCTGTAACGAAATCAGACCGTTTTTGGTTCTGGTGGACTTCTATAAACAGGAAGAGATTCATACCATCTTAATACCGTTCTAATCAAACTTTGATAAATATCTACAGACTAATCAAGATAATTTGAAATAAAACGTATTACGCGATAGTTAGCATATCTACCTGCCACTAAAGATAAAACTAAAAAATGTTGCATAAACGTAAAAAATCGTCGATAACAGATGTTTCCAATGGGCTGTTCTTTCTGCGCTTTTTACAGTAGAAAAAGACGCTAGTCGCGTTGAGAAGTATATTAGTCACGTCTCAAGCTTAAATTTTAATGGCATTGACTTTCCAGTTGTAGAAAATCAAATACAAAACTTTTTGAAATGCAAAATGATGTTTCGATCAACGTTTTCGGACATGATGAAAAGAAATAAATTGTCTATCGGAGATATATTTCAGAAAAAGCTTCACAATCGACTATAAACCTGCTGTTTTATAGAAATCGTTACGTTTGGATTAAAAACTTTAATGGACTCGTTGGAAAACAGCATAATAAACAAAATAAGAAAACGGTTTTTTGTTATCGCTGCTTGCACGGTTGTAATGACAATGAAAAATCACAAAAGCATTTGTAGTACTATAGTGACGTACAACGAATTATGATGTCGCCCAAAGAAAATAATGTGTTACAGTGTGTCAATAACTATCACAAGTTGAAAATAAATTTTGTCATATACGCTGATTTCGAATGCTTACTTCAGCCTGTATTTGGCGTAGAAAATAATCCTGACAAATCGAGTATAAGGAAAACTCAAAACCATGTTCCGTTCGGAGTAACGTACAAGATAGTCTGCTGTGCTGATTCGAGATTGTTAAAACTTATCCAACACAATCGTGGAAAAAATCCAGCTCTCTGACTTCTCGAGCAGCTCATTCTCGAAGTTGATCATATATTTAATCGTTTGAAAAGAGTAACTCAAATAATCAAACAGACATCTCAACAAGAATCTGATCACGAGCAAGCGGAATTTTGTCGTATTTGTGAAAAAGCGTTTCACGATAATAAGTACGTGACCATTGTCATTTGACCAGACAGTACCGTAGAGCGGCTCATGATCAGTGCAATTTATAATTTCATGCTCCAGATTTCATTCCAGTTATTCTTCACAAATTTCATAGATATGATAGCCACATTATCGTTGAAGCTTTTGGTGATAATGAAATCAAAGCTCGTTTAAAACTCGATAACGTTGTCAAATGCATTCCACATAATTTTGAAAAGTATATGTCAGTTACTTTGGGTAAGTTGCGTTTTATTGATAGCCTGCAGTTTATGGCAGCATCGTTAGATGAGCTAGTGAAAGGTTGTAGTAAGTTTGATAACCAACGAGACTGTTTTGGAGACACATTTAATCTGCTAGCTAAAAAAGGTGTATTTCCGTACGAGTATAACAATTATGGACTAGATCCTTGTTAGTATTATTCTTCTACCGGACTGTCAAGGGATGCTCTGCTAAAGTTTAGTAAGGTAAGGTTAGAATTATTTTCTGACGTTAATAATTTTATCGAAAAAAGTATCTAAGAAGATATTAGCGTGATCACAATAAAATATGCTGAAGCAAACAACAAATACTTGAAAGAGTACAATCCTGAGCTTCCTTTGAAGTGTATCAGTTATCTCGATTGCAATAACTTGTACGATTATTCTATGGCAGAACCAATGCCTTTTATTTGACTTTGTTAGATCACGGCTGATCAACTTCTATCAGAGACAGAAGAAAAGATAACAGACGATGTTTCGTACTTCGTTGAGGTTAATCTCGATTATCCAAATTCGCTACAGCATTTGCACAATGATTATCCTTTCTGCGCAGAATCGAGGATAATCGAATATGTTTTATGTTATCTCAGGAACAACAAGCTTTGGCATCACCAAGACAAAATTATATGGAAACAAAACTAGTACCAAATTTACTCGATAAGAAAATTATGTCTTGCATTTCAAAGTTTTAAAACAAGCAGTCAATGATGGTCATGTGATGAGAAAAGTTCATAGAGTTCTAAATTTAATCAATAACCTTAGATGAAAGGTTATATTAACTCGAACACTTCAAGAAGAGCTGCGGCGAAAACTGAATTTGAGAAACACTTCTTTAAACTGATGAACAATTCCGTGCTCGGTAAGACAATGGAGAATATTAGAAAATGAGAAAATATTGAACTAGTTAATGATATATATCGAAGAAACAAACTTGTGTCACACGATGATTTTGTTAGCATGAAACTTTTTTATGAAAATCTTGTCGCGATACAAAGAAGAAAAACAAATCTAAAACTAGACAAATAGATTTACGTTGGAGCTTCCGTGTTAGATTTATCAAAATGACTGCTGTATGATTTTCATTACAATTTGGTTAAAAATCAATGGCCGTCAAAAAGATTATTGTTTACTGATCTCGATTCTCTCGTATATGAAATCGAATGTGAGGATGTCTATCAGAATATGTTCAATAATCTATATCTGATCATTCCGATTACCCACTTTACAGTACATTTCATGACGATACAATTGAAAAAGTTGTTAAGTTCAAAGATGAAATGAACTGGAGCGTTATCAAATATTTTATTGTATTATGCAGCAAAACGTATGCAGGTTTGTTAGACAATAATAAAATAAGTAAAAAAACAAAAGGTCTGCCTCACTATTATTTTTAAAAAGTTTATGAAATTTGACGATTACAAGTATGCGCTTGATGGCGGTGTTAGTTTTATAAGATTAATGGCTACACGGGCGAATCATCATAAACTCGAAACAGATGTCATTATCAAATATGTATTAAACAATTTTTATGGCAAACATTATTGCGCAAATTGAGTAGATACATTTTCATTTGGGTCTTATTATGATGATAGATTTATACTTGAAATTATATTCGGTAATTTTATCTAAACTTAAGAAATAATGTTTGAATATTTGATAGTGGTAAATACTTAAAACAGCAAGATCAGATATCTAATGATAGACGACAGAAAAGTGAGAGTTAAAATTAATAATGAAATATCAGGTATATGTTTCAGTGGCACTTGGTACAAGCTAAGACTTTCGTTCATCAGATCTGATGACAGTGAGTATTTCAGTTTACTCGAACAGTTATACCAAACGTTGCTAGCGGAATTTACAAACTTTCATGATCCGATCAGTCAACACAAATATACTAAACTTACCATGGATCTTGATCGGTCAAAAGTTATCGAAATAATATATCCTCTAAGCATACCTCAAATAAACGATTTGTTCGAATGTCGTCGCTGTATGAGCGGTAAAGTAAAGTTCTATCTGTATCATCGTGAAAATGAAATATTTATGATCTCATCAGTTGAAACATTAATCATTAGTGATGAGATTTAAAATAATATAACTTATCTGATCTCGCCGCGCAGAACACTTAGTCTGTCTTGAAAATGTTTTTATATACTTGCGTGGAGTTCTTCTAGAATGTTGCTGCTGACACTTTTTCACGTTTTAGCTTTTGTATCTTGCTGATACTTTCACATTTTATGTTTTGAGTGGGCACTTTCTCAAATGTTCTAGAAAATGATTAATCATATATGAGCTCTAGGTCGATGCAGCTATTGATTTTCAGACTGCGAACGGCTTATGGATATATTGATTGAGATTACATGGTGCAACAACTGTTTCAGGTACACAAGTAATATATTAGTGTAAAAGTATCTGGTGATATCTGCCTTTTGGTTTTGTGTATAAATTCTTTTGGGGTTGGAGTTTTAGGGTAGAGAGAGAGAGTAATGTATATTTATTATGAGAGCGGAGAGGTGGTAAAAAGTGGTGCTTACGCTAGAATTATCCTTTAGTGATAACTAATTTAACTTATATGCCAAGTCGTTGACGAGGCAATAATAAAATTCAAGTATATAAAAATTCTTGATAAGGAAAATAATATCTCCAGAAATATTGTCAGTGCTTACTATGCCATAAATTATGTGTGGAACGCATTGATAATAGAATGATTGGTTAAAAGTGCAAACTTGTGATAGCTATGTTTTCTATTTAATTATATTTTACAACACACTATGTGGGCAGGAATATACGCATGATTCGATAAGAAGACGTGCACTTTGATATGATTTTCAAGAACATGATGAATGGTTTATGAA
>JAEAOA010002125.1:685000-841441 GCA_016746295.1 Potamilus streckersoni
GGTTTACAAACGCAACGTTTTTGTGTATATTTGTTTGTCGTAACTATGTTTTGTATTTGCCTTTGAAAAAGACTCATTAAGAGTCGAAAGCGCTTAGGCTAGTTAGTTGCTAGTTTCGTACTGTTCGTCGTCAGTTTATTGCATCTATTTTAATTAATACCTGACAAACGTGATCCCTTGGTGGATCCAGTACGCTTGAGAGGGTTGTTATTCGCCATATGATTTGTATTCTTTATATATATATATATATATATATATATATATATATATATATATATATATATATATATATATATATATATATATATATATATATATATATTAGCTGCCGTTTCATAACTTATTATATTCAGTAGTAAATAACGTTGTAATGTTGTAATACACATATTACTGTTAGGCATGTTTTTATTTTTTATATATCAAATCTATGTTTTCTATAAGATTGTACCCTAGTATACCGCTATTCAACGAGACATACTGCTGTGAGATATGTGTTGGAAGATGATCAGATACAACTGTGAATAATGCGCTAGAATTTGTATCAAATGTCTTGTTCCCTCAGTATAATACACATTACTGTGACATTGTCCCTTTCATCAATATATATGGTTATTGAATTCATTAATTTATGCACGAATGATATTTTTCGTCATGTACCCCATATATGCATAGTCTTTCAGCCAACTTCTTTTAAATTACCATCAGATCCCTCTGTACATCTTAACGGCAATACTCTTACGTATGTCGACAGTTGTATGTATTTGGGCCAGATTTTGAAATCCAGTCAGTCAGATAATGAAGATATGATGAGATATTATCGATATTTGCGTACTCGAACAAACATGCTTCTACACAAATTTAAGCCTTTTTTATTGGGTATCAAAATTAGATTATTCAAATCTTATTGCTGCACTATGTATTGTGCTCCACTGTGGACAAACTTTAGTGAAAATGTAAAAAGAAAGCTAGTAATTGGTTATATTTATAATAGTCTTCGTTTTATATTGGGTCTTCCTAGATTGAACAGTGCCTCCAACATGTTTGTAATTTATAATGTATTCAGTTTTTAGGAAGTAATGAGAAAGTATGTATTCTCAATGATAACAAGACTATCTAATAGTGAGAACTGTATATTGAATTCACTTTGGAATTATGACATTCATTTAAATTCTCATATTGTTAGTAGATAAAACAAATTACTATTTAATTGTGTCACTTAACTTCATTTTTTAACAATGCAGCGAGCAAATAATTGTTGTAAATGTATCTGTATACTTGTACATATGATATATATGTTCTTTTATGTTTACGATGTTTTACTCTATATCCCTATTTTAATTTAGATGTATGGACTATGCAGTCCGAAATAAAGAATTCTTTTCTTATCTTATCTTATATGGTGCCATCAACTACAATGCTACACACCCATATGGCGCCTTTACTTATGATTATGGCCACTTTAATAATGAAACTAGGATATAATGTACATACATTCGGACATTTGCCAAAGGGTCAATCTTATTTTTCGAGATATTATAACAGACCGTTTTGCTCAATGATGTATATTAAAATATTAAGTCAGTCTTATGTCGTGAAAGTTTACCCACACAAACTGCAAATAATCTATAGTATACACAAGTAAAGAAACAAAGACACTGGTCTAATGAAAATCGTATGCATCCAAGCGAATATACATCATAGGTTAAGATAAACTTTCTTATGCAATTGTCTGCAGAAAACAAAGATGGAAATAACAGCAACTTTCAGAAGCCACTTGTTTTCCCTATTTCCAAGGACTTTCCTACAACTACTGTTGTAATATAGATAATCCAACTATGAATATATAGTTCTTCTCTTCTTGGGCAGTATATCCATCCGAGAAACTCTTTTATATTTTCCCATACAAATGCAGGTACCTTTAAATACTGTATACAACAGTTTATGCAGCATTTTAAATCATAAGATGTTGATATATATGTATGTATATATATATAGGTTATTATATATTGCTAAGATAAATTATTATGTAATTACTTGAATCATATTTACAATTATTGGAACTTATTAGATAAAATATTCAGGTCTGACAGTAAATAAAATTTTCATAATACCATACTAAACATTGTGGATTGAGATTAAACTAAATATTAAAAAATATATCGATAATGAATATGAAATTTCAGTTGCTCACCACACAGAAATTATTTTTAAATTTAGATGTGTTATGCTTAACGTGCGAAATGGACTGTATTGAAAGCTGACGTGAGTTAATGTGTAATAGCAAACAAGTCCATCACATATGTAAACCAAGAACATGTTGACGATAGGCAAAAATCTAAAAAGAATTTCAGATAATTACTTGGAACTTTATCTGCACAACCAAGTAGGTCTAGTGACGGATAAATGAGGTGGCCAGGTCTTACACACATAAACGTTTATCTTAGAGAAATTAATATATCTTACATTAACAGCATTTGCAAAAGAGTCGTGCTGAATCTCCCCCAAATAAATATGTAAGGTAATTGGAAATGTCATCCCGCAAAACAATAATGGCATCCATGGAAACACGTAGCGATTACAATTCGACTGCCTGGAGTGGAAAGTCCTAATTGCTGCAAGTAGAAAAAGAATGTAATGAAAGTAAAAAAATTAATGTAGAACAATTTTTAAAAACAGTGAAGTATACAGTTGTGTCAGATGATTAGCTAACAAGAAGATTTCTTTAATGATTTTTTATTTTCTTTTAAACTCTGAAAGTACAATGAAAATAATTTTTAGGAGTTTGGAGTGTATTTCTGAATACTGCTGCCCTTCTGCAACAATTAGACACTCTGTTATAACTAGAAACAACGTAATTAATTTCACATGTAAGATGTCCCCTTGACATATAAAATTAATATCAAACATTCATATCCCGCTTATTTTAGGGATGAAGTACCGTGGACACAGTATTAGCTTAAAGGACGTTTTAGACAAATATATTGGAAATTCAATTCTAGTCGATACTAACCTTTCCTCGCTGGAGTACTTCACTTTCCTAAAGGCCAGTAGTTGCAGTGACAACACAATCCGATATTGATCACAAGAGTGACCATGCCAAATATCACCTGCCAAAAGAGACACATTTGTCTAGCTTTCCTTGTCTAAAAAAGTCAAAAAGGCATTATGTTCTTAAATCAATATATAAAGATACTGAGTTGACATCATATAATACTGAGGAAACTTGCACCGGTACATGAAATTCTTCATTCTTAATATATACAGAATTAAAAGAAAATTTAAAATGAATTCTCTCTTCCCAAACTATTTATATAATCCTATTTAATGGTAATTTGTATTACCTACTATGATACTTCTAGCAGCAGAGTGGGTAGGCTGACCCCTACCATTGACTTTCTAATAGTCTGTTTAAAGAAAATGAACTTTGTATATAAAATAAAACACGATGGCGGCGGACCGAGCATGCTTAAACTTTCTGATGGTCTATTTTTAAATAATAACTTTCTACCAAATATTACAAAAGTAATGAAAACCAGCAACCGACTCTGCAAAGTTCCAGGGGAAAAAAATTAGTAGAGCCTGTGTATCGTGTTATGAATTTATAAATGATGTAATTGGTTCATCATTGAGCAACACCAAAATAAATTGTATTTCAGAACAATGTATTAATCGCTAAAGATTATCCATAAAAAAAATAATACAATTGTTCGTACACGTCGATAGGTTTACTGATGTTTGTAGGTTTGATGTAGTCATTTAGGTACATAATATGTGCTATTCAACCAAAAATCTTATCGAGCCCATTGTGATATCATGTTGATGGATCATGTAAATTAGTTGTTATAAATCCATGTAAGGTTTTGGAGCATGTACAAAGAAGATTTTAAAACTAAGACATGTTCATACCACCAGGGCACCAAGTGTGGTGAATATTTCGCAGGTATGTGTATCAACGCCATTAAAAACAACCAGAAGATAACAGTTATCTCTGATTACTTTGGGTATCTGAGCGTATCGATGCGTAAATTTAAAGACGTCTGGGGATATTTGTAATTCCTCTTGAAATTATTCTTGCTGGACTTGTTTGTTTGTCAAACATAACATCGTTTCAAACTACAAGATTATTAATGCCTCCTTCAAGAACTTCAACGGACGGGTATCATTTGTGTCGGTGATAAATTCAGCTACATCGTCGTCATTGATGGATTTTTGCAACATTTGACATATACGCCAGGATTGTCTTATTTCAGAACAAATAATGAAAAAAGTTGATAGTAGATGGTGACCACGCCAGTGAGGTGAGACTTGGACACTGACAAATCATTTTAACTCAGTGTTTACCAAGTGTCTAAATTAAGTTATTCAAAATATGTATGTTAATGCAATACTTTACGTTCTATACAAACAATTTACTTGAAAAATATCGAATCCCGTGAAAATAATCATTAAAATAAAATGTAATGAAACATAAATAAAAAATGAATTTAAAATTAACAAAGATGCAATTCAGTTACATATACGTAGAAATATAATTCAATTAGGTTATGAAATCGGCGCTGAGTGTGAATCCCCGTGGATACAAATATAATTTTCCTCGAGCGCCTTTATCTTTCTCGAAATCGGTAGCCTATCGATACTCTTCTATTTCTTTAGCTGCATTTAATATGCTGACTTTAGTCAATGTGACCGGGGAGGCTCTCCTCTGTTCTTCCCCTTGCTCATCGAAACCGTTAGTTTCTCCAGGAGACTGTATTGTTAATAAGCATTAATTTCCTGTTGTTAGGCTTGCGCCTCAGTGACGGTTTTAAACAGTTCGTGAGCAACATTGTGTTGAAAGACCTGCTGACCCACGTTTTCCTTGATGACCTTTTCACGTAACACCGCTCGTTGCTCCACAAATTTTCTGAGCACGTCCTCACGCTGACGTTTACTGGTGTTATACAGACTTGAAAAAGATAAAAATGACACCTTAGAAACCCTTGGTTTAGGCAAATGTTTCCCAGGCTTTATTTCGGTATTTCTCCGGTATGCTTTCTACATCGCGATAAGACTGAGTTAGGTGAATACTGTTATAATATTTGTTTCGCTTTTATGAAAATTTTCCCCGATTTTGGTCATGTTGTCTTGATCAATTGTAATATCGTCAAACTCAATAAACTCCACAGGCTGAATCTCATCTGGCTCGATAATCGCAAAAATGCCTGCTCTCCACCACTCTCTTATCTACTTTAGTCTGTGCCGATACCTCCATGTTCTTCCAGAGATTCAGTCTCCTCCAAAAAAATGTTTTGTATTTGTCCTGGTGAGGCGAATTAAGCGTATCAATGCTCACATGATTCTTATTAAAATATGCTTTTCAAAAGCATGTTCATCAGCAGATTGGTTTTACAGTAGGACCCATGCTCATGTAATGACAATCCGGCAGCACAAAAAGGTATTGATGTTTCTTCGTCTTCGTCTTGGTAATGACATTAATGATATTCGTTTTTTATATTAATTATGTCCTATACTTCCTTCAGAAAACTGATCGACTCAAGCACAGATGCGGTGACTACCGAGCAGGATATCTGGCGAAGAAAGGAAAACTTGAATATGAACCGTCGAAGCATCACGAATGTGAAAAATATTCGTTATCCACCCCCGGGTGCCCGATTTTTATACGTGTCTCAGATGGATCTGTTACGTATATGTGATCAAATTGCTCGTGTGTAAGTTTTAAAATTATTTTCATTTCTTTTTGCGTCATTGTATTTTATTGCAATGAATATATTTGTCCGATTTGGGATTTTTTTCAGTAATGAGATATTTTCTCTTAACAAAATTTGTTTATTTAAGAAGCATTATGTGAGAATTAATTTTTTTGGTTCATCATGGGCTGGTATAGTGTCAACAGGAAGATAAAATGATTGGTCAGTATCAGGGGCATACTTTCTTTGCGTAAGTACTATGCGTAAACAACGTTTCTTTATGGTTGGTTCTTAAGTGTGAACAAATTGGTCGACGTGCCAAAGTTAGTGTAGTAAGAGATCACATGACTAATCTAGCGAGACTTGAAATGAGGTCTGGGGTTTTAAATACGCAATCTTAATATTTTCAGGCAGAGTCATTCCAAAACCTTGAAGGAACAAAGTGCATTATTTATTTGTTGTCAGATTGTTTGTTCTTCTGGTTTTTGGATTGATAATTTATTCCCCTGGAAACTCAACAAGTTGACGTTTTTATAAACTTTCTGAAAGATATTAATGAAAATTTATTCTGGAATTATTCGGAAACAAAGACTGTGATTCAAGTGAGGAATTACTGTTATTCGTACATTGGACCACATCTGATGTCATCACCTTCTCATCACCGTATTCGGAACTCGAACCTGGATTCCAATAGGACTATTTAGTGATAAGACTAGTGTTTTCATTTTTATGATCAAATTTTGGATTACATTCAAAAACTGTAAGTCCAATTTACCAAATTTTACATTGTTCTCTAGGGAAATAAATTGTTTTGTTAAAATGTACAAAGCTCGTTGGCTTTCACTCTTTTCTTTGTTACTGAGTACTAACCATTGTCACGTAAAAATTCATACTAAATTATCACTGTCCGGTGTAACAGCAAAGGGTAATCGCAACATGGGTGGAAAGAGCTAATACCGACATCCCATGGTTGCTGATGAATCTTCTCAACCCGTGAAATCAGTGGATATAGAGGTCGTACTGACAATAATATAATATTAAATAGGTGGATCCGTCTACGGAAATATGCACGCAGGTGACATATTTTCCGTGGCAACTCAGCTCACGAGCGATCTGGTAATAGCGTAGCAGTCTTCCGGTGCCACCACAAAAAACCCAAGAACTGTAGGAGTGTACACCGGTTAAACACCAAACTAAGAATGGTTTGCAATTTTGGAATTTCAGATCGTTTTCTGTAGATTGACAGAGATCTCTGATCTGACTTACAATCCGATTGTGATTAAAAATTCGCTTTATCAAGGGGCTGGTAGACATCAACAACACCAAATGTAGTCTATAAAGAACGACCTCAATGGAAGGACATACGTTATACAGATTTTCTCACCAGATGGCCAATCACCGACACCATTGAAGCGATCTGGTAATAGCGTAGCAGTCTTCCGGTGCCACTACAAAGAACTCAAGAACTGTAGGAGTGTACACCGGTTAAACACCAAACTAAGAATGGTTTGCAATTTTGGAATTTCAGATCGTTTTCTGTAGATTGACAGAGATCTCTGATCTGACTTACAATCCGATTGTGATTAAAAATTCGCTTTATCAAGGGGCTGGTAGACATCAACAACACCAAATGTAGTCTATAAAGAACGACCTTAATGGAAGGACATACGTTATACAGATTTTCTCACCAGATGGCCAATCACCGACACCATTGAAGCGATCTGGTAATAGCGTAGCAGTCTTCCGGTGCCACTACAAAGAACTCAAGAACTGTAGGAGTGTACACCGGTTAAACACCAAACTAAGAATGGTTTGCAATTTTGGAACTTCAGATCGTTTTCTGTGGATTGACAGAGATGCAACCTGACTAACAATCCGATTGTGATTAAAAATTCGCTTTATCAAGGGGCTGGTAGACATCAACAACACCAAATGTAGTCTATAAAGAACGACCTCAATGGAAGGACATAAGTTATACAGACTTTCTCACCAGATGGCCGATCACCGACACCATTGAAGCGATCTGGAATTCATAGTTAAACTCGTTTGGAGAAACTAAATTATCGACCGAGTGAGGAACAATTATGGGAATTCTCACCGAGGACGCAGAAGCCAAGTTGGGGAGTTAGGAATTATCCTCCCACAGACAACAACGAGGTAACCACGAAAATTTACGTTGGCACGCGTCGGATCAGAAACACTACTGGATACATTCCAACGCTCACGGCAACTACGAGACACCAGTGTGGTGTGATCATCTCGGAATATTCATCTGCTTTTATAGCTTCTTCTTTCTTGTTTTTACTCATCAAATCGCACCCACATCAAGGAAAAACGAGTGGGCAACAGCCAGAGTCACTTGTAATGTTTGGTTACAAACAGATTTTCCCATTGAAGCTTCCCTCTGTGGATTTCAGGTACGTGCACGTGCTTCTGAATCAAAGCGCGTTCTCAACTAGAGATTATACGGAATCAAGTCAGATACGACAACAGATCAGCTTTACGATGGAATTACAACTATCGGAGCAATAACACTGTTATTTTACATCACCGCGTCAAGTATGAACACCAAATATTTCCACGTTTAAATTTACAGCGCCAACCACCAAACAGCTAAATCTCGGATTCAATTATTTTTAGCTGTTTACTCTCGATCATATTGTGAAAGCTCTGTGTAAACCTGATGTATAGTCAAGGCTGAAGTCGTCCGAATCGCCAATGAGCTCTATCAGCTACTGTTTGATCATACTTAAAGTCAGGATGCGACCTACGCTGAAAACACCTGGCATGTACTCAAGCAAGCTATGAACATCAACAGAGTGAGAAACCTGTCTCAGTCGTTCATAATAAAGCTTATGAACAATGGAAGCAAGGAGAAGTAAACTTTCCCCATCTTTCTGCAGCTCAGAGATTTCGTCGTTAAGTATTTTGTTATGTTTAAATTCTTCAACGATAGAGAATCCGCTAGGCTGGTGAAACACATTGATTTGAACATTCATATGATTATTCCGAAGCTACATCCCACACTCTTGGATTACATCAGCAAATTAGGTCACATTTAACGTAGTAAAATCTGCACGAAAAGAATACAGTAACGCGCACAAAAAATAACACGGTTGCATGGATTAAACGTTATCACAGGAAAACGATTTCGCGGAAAAAAGAAAACAGCGTTATGCTGTCTACATACGATTCTTTTGTGTCACGCCGGGCTGAAGTACGTAGACGTGGAAGCCATAGTAAATATTATCGTGTTAGCAGACAATCATGAAAATACTCCAAACGAGGTGGCATCAGAGGACACTGTGTTTTAAATGTGTTCTTTATAGCATGTATGAAATGTGAACGCAAACAATCTGCGTGTCGTACATTTATCTAGAAAACTTTCTGCCAAAAGATATTGAGAAAACACTGAGCGTTTTTTCTGACACATTTATTACCTTTCTAGTGGATCTTCTGATCATCCTTCCAAGGCATTCCAGGTCTGCCGAACAATTAATTGAGAAGAATACCGAGACAAATATTGGACATGTTGGGTCACCACAGACCTTGAAACCTTCAAAAACTGCCAACCTCAAAGTAAAACAAAATGGCTTTGACTTTTTACTATCTTTTCAAATATAATCGAAAAATATATTTTCCTGCAGATACTTTTAGAATAATGCATGTCGTGAAATCACAACGATATTTGTATTATATTGAAGGCGACTCCTGATATGCTGGCAGATCCATAACGTGGAATAAAATCTCAATGGTCACTGGAGCACCTTCAAAACACAGCATCGACCAGCAGTCCGTGAGAAACTTTCTGAGATACCTTTAATCCTGTTAACACCTGTTGACACTAATACTCAGGCATCAAGACTATGTGTTTCACAAATAGACATTTCAGCACAAGCAGCAATATGTGATGATCCGTAACCAGATAACCATCGGGAGAATAACGAAATCCTGGTATGGGATCGTTGATGCTGATATCACTTCCCACAAGTTTACCTCGTAACAGCTTTCTCCATGTAAAGTCTCAGCCCTCAGTCTCATGCCAGAACAAGATTGTGAACACAGAGCTGTAAAATCTGCGAAGAGTATTTCCAACCACACGATAAAATGTCAGATACCACTGCCACATCACAGGACGTTATTATGGTGCTACTCACTTTCAATACAACCTCCATTTCAAAGATCCCCAGTTCATTCCAGCCATCGCTCATAATTTACGAGGATATGACGGACACTTTGCGATGGTGTCGTTAAACAAACGCGTCTCAAACAATGTTTAAAATCGCTGTGCATCGCATGTATCCCGCACAACTTTGAAAAGCACTTGTTCTTTATCGGACCCTTCCGAGATTTTGATTCGCTTTGAACTGTCCTTTTTTGTTAAATCTAGACGATCCATAAATATTTCATCTGCTCAAACAAAAATAAATGTATCTTTACGAAGACATTGGTAGGTGGTCACAGTTTGTGGAAACTTATTTCCCACTCTACCTGGACGACGAATACGAAACTGTGCATTTACAGTCTGGAATATCTTTGGTGTTTCAGACTTTGGCGATTACCACAATGTGTATCTGCAAACGGAGGTACTCTTACTTTCAGACGTATACGCTCTACCTAAAACAAGCAAGATGCAACTCAAGCTTTTCACCGACCCAGACATGTTCGTATTTACAGAGCAGATGGTGAGAGGGGGTTCTCCGTTGTCTCCAAAAGCATGTCATCTCCAACAAATATATGTACCACTACGATCCCACTAAGCCATTCGTGTATACCTTATATCTTTCGAAAACAATCTCTATGGCTGAAGTATGTCACAACCTCTTCCCACCGGGTGATTTCACTGAATATCCGGTAAACATTTTGTGCAGAAACGATTGAACGGCTACATCGACAACAGTAGCTATTTTTTCAAAGTCAATCTGACCTAACCACAACATTTGCATGATCTCCACAACGATTTTCCCATCTGCGATAAACTAATCTTGGTCTCCAACGAGATTCTCTATCCGGAACAGATATCACAAAAAGACAAAATTTGTTCTTGTCCTTGTCCTTGGAAGCTAAGGTGAAAAAGAAATACCTAATCTTATGAACAGTACAAAGTACATGATGCACTTTAAGGCGTTGAAACACGAAGCCCTGCTTGATAAAGTTCACCATGCACTTAATTTTAGTCAAGCTCCATGGATGAAAAGTTCATTCACTTCAACATGAGACAGCTAACCAACGCTAACACGGTCTTCGACATGGACTTCTTCAAACTCAAGTTCAATTGCGAAGCACATGGTTATCCCATAGCCGAATCCATCGCTCGTCAATCAAAAAGGTGCTGCTTCACTACAAACACAGGTATAATTAAGAAGAAAGCCAAAGGGGATAAAAAAAAACACTAGCGTTCGTCACAGAGCTACTACACACCTGACAAAGTCACTGTAAATGGAAATATCCATTATTTCACCATGAAAATATTCGAGTCAGATCGCCATCACTTTGGCCAGCTTTTACTCATCAATAAAAATGGTCTGTGTGTGTTCGATGATAAAATATACTACACTAATGGTATCTCCACATTAGACTTTGAACATTAAAAATCAAACATTAAGCACGTCTGATCACAAATTTACACATACACATGCTCACAACAAAGTGGCCCAGAAACCCCATCCACACTTTTTTCCTGCGTATAACTACATCCACATAAAACATATTTCTAAGCATTCGCAGGAACCTACACATGATAACACTCGACCATAACCACTTCAGACAACGTAACCCCACCTGGCTCATACCTAATTCAGAAAAACTTGTTTTCATATCTCTGTTCTCACCATATGGCTCAGAACCACTATTTATCGCTCCGCTTGACCACATCAACTCAAGCACATTTTTATACCTTTGAGTGACCAATCCCTCTAAAATGTGGTCCAGAATCCCATTTTATACTACTTTTATTTCAAGCTCTGGATGCATAAATCGCAAAAAATACGGCTCGCATTCCTACATTCCAAGAAAACAAGTAGGATAATGTTTTTTATATCCTTTTTCATTTGATCGGTGTCCAACCCAGGCAGCTTGAAAGTAGATAATTGAGATTCAATGATTTTAAAATGACTAAGAAATTACTTTTTGTATGATACTGTACTGTCTGAATGATTTTTGGTTAAGCCATCATTTGGATATTCAAGCATATATTGCTCAATCAGATTTCCCAGATCATTTTGTCTATTATTATATTCATTTACTATATTTTTGAAGAGTATTTGCCTAGAAACCTTTAGATGTGCTGAATGTGACGAAGTCATTTACTTGCGCGAGTCATGATACATATTGAAGAAAATGCATCATCTGATACCTACCTTTGACGTAGTTACGTACGTTGCCGATAATGTACCGATTAACCTCGTCATTCCAACGACTACGGCGGAAATGGGATATACAACGTTATCTATGACGATGACGCGTCTGCTATATTTTTTGTTTTATCGTGTGCTCGTCGATGATATCTTTTAGCGATGCCTCCAAGCACATTCTAGATTATACCTTTAGGATTATATCTGTAGGATTACGTTAGATTTGCTAGCCAATTCGACACAATATATAGCACTAAGTACTAGTTCGGCGAAGTTGGAGAAGCCGCCGGATATATCTGTGAGCGTTCTTTAAGCTTCTTCAAGATCTCATTGTATTATTAATATGCTACACGACACAGACCATGCATCTCTGAAAACACCGAGACATCTGTGAATCGTTTTGATTTCTGATATTACTTCTGTGTTGACTTTTGAACGTTAATTAGATCACGTATTTTTGTGTTAATTTCAGCGAGCTTTTCCAAACAAATCATCAGTGATTTTATCAAGTCGTTAAAGTTTCTGCAAAGACCTATAAACGCGCTTACATGAACGTCATGCTCAGCTCTCAACGTGGTTAATTTATTATTAATTGTGGTGTCATTGTCGTCATTCTCAGACGCTAGTTGTCTCAGAAAAGCAATTCTATTTCCATTCATGTTGTGTTCATCACGCTTTATAAATGTCATCAAATTTTCATCACACTTTATAAATGTCATCAAATGATAATACGCATGTACAACGTGAACAATCAAAATCCAACAACACTTCTTTGGATGGTTCTTGATGTTCATTTATTCTCAAAGAAACTTCCCTAAGCTACGAATATATGTAATGTGGCTGAAACTCCCTGCTGTGATGCTATCTTCCATGTGAGCAACCCAGCAACATTACTTTTATTACAGTCTTTGGTCATAGCAAAACTGACAATGTTGATTTGCTGCCCATATCCATGAAAGAGATCTTCCGTTATTCTTCAGTCAATGATGGCATCATTGTATTGTCATCCACAACAAAAATTGTGTCAGTATCAATTTACCATTATCAACACCAGCTGGGTGTCGGATTATATTGTTGTCTGTTGTATGTTTAGCACCTGAAATAATTTTTCTAACATTTCTGTAAAATCAAAAAATACGTAATAGTGGAATTACACAAGAAAATTATTTGTTAACGTTTAACATTAATCGACGTGCTGACAATCTGTGGTTGAATTTTTCATTTTTCGATGCGTCTGCAGTTCTAATATCGTTTATTCTTACATTACTATGCTTCGGGTTGATCACTAGTATCTTTGTGAGCATCATTGATTGACCAGAGGCACGCGAACAATTATATCATCGAAATATCATGCCAGATTCAATATCGTCGTGATATGATTCAATATTATTTCCATCAATGTATATGGCACTGCTAAACAACACCATAACACCATTGTTAACAAAAATAGCTCGATCTCCAATTCCAAATTATGTATCATCTGATTTCAGACGATAACCTTCGATCTCATTAAATGCCCAGGATGGCAAGAAATATTTGCTTGTATCCTGAACATGTAGATCAATTCGTCCACGTTCATCAGTAACACGCGCATCATAATAATAATACCGATGATTGCGTCCATGTCAAATACACGCATGAACATCATATTCTGTTCAATTTTATTATAACTGTAGTCGAGTCAGACCACTTACTGCTATCAGACTTACTCTTATAAGAGTTGTTTTGTCTGTGGCGAACCAGCTAATTATTTTAGTTGTTCATTTGCAGCTTGATTTATTATTTTACTGATACTTGCTAACATCTCTTCGGTGGTAGGGAATTTTACTGGATGCGGTTTTCGCCGTATTAATTACGCGAGTCTGTCTTGGATTGCTGCGAATCCTTTACCAGCAATATCACCAGCGAAATCAATAGCTTTGTCGTGAACAACGTTGATGGCTTTAATTCCTAAATGTATTCCAATCGGGTTTGCTTTTGTTGCTACCGACCTAACCCAACCTTGAACAACATCACCAAATCCAACTCCATAAATAACTGTATAAGTCGGTAATCATGAATTGATCATCCTGACCATAACGGGTCAATTGTTCAGTATTATGTAAAAACATGATATATTAAGTCATCACTGACCTAACTGAACAAAAGCTGTATCCATCAATAATTTAATTTATAAGTACCTGATGTACGCGTCTGTCTATAACACAACCGGTGTATAAACGCTGACAAATTTCAGCTGTTTCATTGATAATTTCGGTGTAATTATCACCGTCTCGTCTTCAACCCACCAGCTCGTCTTCCACCAACCAAAATTATAAGTTGATCAATATCAGTCACTTGTTACTCGGGCAAAGTGTATCGAGAATCTTCAGCGATTTAGGGATTACATTACCACCTTGTCATTTACGACCACGAGCTAAACCGCAAATGACAATGCCACTCTCCGTTGCTTCTTCTTCAATTCCAGGTGATACGAATGACAATGTTTTGGACGATAATATATGCCCAGGTAATGGGGTTCTAGTAATTTGTTTCTTAAAATTTGCAATGTTATCCTTACGTTAACTCCTATTTTGACGTATACCATGGTACTTTCAAGGAACCCACTGAAACACCCACGGGATTTTTGATCTAACAAACTATTACTAACTAAACATCCTGGTGCAGCAATTTCCACGGTGTTCTCTAGGCTGTTTTTTAGAACGACCTTCTTTAGTAAATTTAGTAAGTGTCTTTTAACAGGTTCTGGTTTTGGTGCCACAATATATTTTACATCACCGATCTCAGAACCAGCTCGATCGATGCCCTAAATGACTTCTTGTATTTTTACTCTAATTGTGGTTGAGCAGCATAATTTCAGCTTGAAGGTCTCGTAGAATTCTGTTGAGATTTTGTTGCTGTTCTTCTTCTTCTTTCTGCTATTTTTCCCGTTCTTCAGCGGTTTGTCTCAGCGATGCAAGAAGATCTTTGGTTGCTGTTTAACAGAATCACGGAAATTTTGTAACAGTCTCTAGTCGTTGTTGAATTAATTTAACTATAAGATTCCATAGTAAGGGCATAATCACTCATTATTTTTGCAAAAACAACGATTTAACTACACACCTACTGTCGACATGGTTTATATACCGAAATGTACTGCATCAAACCGTCAAACATCAGTAAACAATGCGACCTGTGCAAGCAATTGTATCACATTTTTCTAAGAATACTCATCACAGATTACTAATTTGGTTTAAAAGACAATTCATTTTGGTGTTCGCAATGATAAGCCTATTTTTTATATAAAATCATAGAACGCTAGACCGGGCCCTACTATTTTTTATCCTATCCCTAGAACGATGCAGTCTCCGGAGCTGATCTTCATTACTCTTGTAATATTTGATAGAAGGTTTGTTTTTAAAGTAGACCTTTAAAAACGTAAAAGCGGGCTCGGTCCGTCGCTATAGTGGTTGTTTAAAGAATGTTGTTTCTTTTTTAAAAGGACCATTAAAAGGTCCACCCAATGCTACTCTTTTGTATGAAAATATGCTAGAAATCTTGCATACCATCCAAAATATGCAGTGACAGAGTTTGAATGGAGTCCTTATTCGATTTTAAGAACATGTACTCAAAAATACTATGTGTCTGCCAGTGAGTTCTGAAATTTCTTAGGATAAGTAATCCAATATATGAAATCTGAGTCAATACCTACACAACTAATACTTGGCAAATATGAGCAATATGGGATGTCTGGGTCTATGTTATCTGTATATTTATTCATAAATGATTCATATTCTCATAGACAAATGGCAAGTCAAATTCTATCTGCATCTGACCAAACCTATTTAGTCATTTCTTGATATTAATGAAATTATGAACTGAGAAGAAAATCTCTACATTACTGATACAACCACTGTCGTCATCACCACCAAAATTAGATACATGTTTCTAATAATATTAACAAATGATGGTCCATAAATATCTTAAGCTTCTCCATATTGATGCTGTTATTTTGATTGAGATTTTTATAAACTCATTTTATGTTTCAAGTAAGACTACATTAAAACGTTTTGACAGGGATAAACGTTAGGACTTAAAATCAATGGTCTGTATTTATTCCGTTAAGATACAATACAAACTTTTGGCCTTAATCATTGGGCTGAATTTATTATGTTAATATGTAATGGTTCTAAATGTGAGTGTTCTGAAATATACTTAATTAGAATGTTAGAATAGCATTAGTTGGCTACAAAATTTAATATATTATGAAAACCTTACATTATTAATGCTTGCATCTACCTAACAATTAAATAAAAATTGACCCAGAAATGTTTTATTAATAATATTCAATAACCCTAATGAATAATGACGTATCTGCTGGATCGACTGAGTTGATGGATGTATGTAAATTTGCTCAAAAGTTAAACTTAGGAACATAACGATAATATTCAATTTGTAATTTGCAAAGTCGTTTATTGCAAGTTTTATTTGAACATTTTTGTCATAAATAAAAGAGATATCGGCGAAAATGATGGACTATATAGAGTTGCCATCTTGCCTTTCAATGCGGTAGTTAATGTTAAATAACCTTCCTTGCTGAGTGTGACGTCACTTGGTAACTTACGATATTTATTAGATACGATAATGCTATACAATAACGCTAACGAGACCAATTTTTAGGTCAAGTTCTAAATCAGATTTTAAAAAACGACCTTTTATGATCGCTAAAAGTGAGCGAAATGTATTAAACCGAATATGTAGAAGAAAACTGATGTGATATATTATTAACATTATATGTCAATAAACGGTCCACTATCTCAGGAAATATTTGAGGTTGATTTTGAAACCTTGGTGTCACTCTTGACAGTATTCTCTCATTGCATCAACATGTCATGAACATATGCCGGGCTGCATATCTTGAGCTGAGACGCATCATCGATTCCATTCGCAAGACTGGACTATTGTAATTCTCTTCTGTCTGGTTTATCTCAATATCTACTTCGGAAACTTCAACACGTTCAAAACAATGCTGCTGGTATCATCCTTAGAGTGCCACGATCAGAACATGCCTCTCCGCTGCTCTGTACCCTACCCTGGCTATCCATACGATCCAGAATTAAACACAAAATTTGTTCTCTGTGCTACGTTTAACTGACGGGCTCCAGTCCAATATACCAATATACCTATCTGACTTTTCCATGTGTATACATCTTTAAGATGCTTACGCTCCTCTTTTGACACTCGCAATCTCAATATTCCCACTATGAAGATGAAATCATATGGACAACGTTCTTTTGCATACCATGGCCCATCAACGTGAAACTAATTGCCCACTGCTCTTAGATACAAAGACACAGTGATCTCATTCAAGAATGCCCTTAAAACCCATCATTTTCAACTGCAAGAACAGTCATAATGGCCTAATAATGTATCCTTTGACCGTATCCTTACCTTAAAAATTTACAGCATGATTCTTTTCTGTTTCTAATTTTTGTGGTGTTTGTTTTTATTTTTGTAATCATTTCATTATATATGCTTTTATTATTTTAAAGCGTTGTTATATGTTGTAATACGCTCAGAGCTTCTAAAGATTATACACTATATAAAGTCCTCGTTATTATTATTATTATTATTATTGTTATTATTATTATTATTATTATTATTATTATTATTATTATTATTATTATTATTATTATTATTATTATTATTATTATTATTAACAATATTTTCTTTAAATTTATTATCTTATTATATCTGAAATGTTGAACGAATCGAATTTGCGTTATGTTTATATATGTAATTTTCGTAAAAAGTATCTTGAGATTCCTCGAATTTATTTCAACTTCCAAACACCATATAAAGTCATTCTGCCCGCTGACCACCAGTATGGTGGCTGATGACATCATTCAGGAATTATTTATTGATATAGCCTTGCTCTCCGGCAGTAGAGGACTTAATCCCACTATTGCTAAAACTGAAGTGTCATGATCTGGTTAACCAAGAAAACTGTGATAAGACCAAAAATAAATACAAAAATAGTTTTAAAAAATATTATATTTATTATTTGATTGTTTTCGTAGACTTTTTTCATAATTGCGGCATTATTACTAGTCAGAAATGTGACCACTATTATATGATAACCAGCTCAATGAAAGGCGGTTAACACCCTCGTGCAACAAAAAGTACAAAGTAAGAAAATGTGTTAGTAAAAGAATTTCGTGCGATAAATAATGAAGTCGTTAGTAGCATCAGATCTGGCTTGTTCTTGCTTCATAACAAACTGTTGTGCAGGGTGGGATACTATTTCACTAAACAAAATCAAACGTTTTAAGTTTACAAGCGCATCACAGTAACCCATTTATGCTGAGATGCAATAATAAAATAAAAAGATCAAACAGTCGCGGTCCAAGGCAAATTCACAAAAAGTGATGTCCGGTGGCGCAGTAAGACTATGGTAAAATATAATAATCGACATTTGCTGAAGCAGAAGTAATATTGTCTTATTATTTTTGTTTTGTTTAATATTACTTAAATAAATGGAGATGAAAAATCCTACATTTTAATATTACTTAAATAAATGGAGATGAAAAATGCTAAAAATGCTAAATGGAAAAAAAATAAGACTGCAAATGTACTTTCAGTACGATTACTATAGCAGCTCGTTTGCCTTGAGCGCAGCGAAAAGAACACCAAATGTCAGTGTACATATAAAGGTTGTATAATGTGTGTGAGTAATCGATGCCGCTTTGTCTCTGCATATCGCTTGGGAGAACCGATGAAAGGTCTGTGGTTTCGTTGCAGCTAAAGATGAAACTGTTGCTTATTGTACTCCTTGTCATTCGTATTAAATTTCAAAGGTATGAAAATGTGTTAAATATATACTGAAAAATTTTGAATAAATTAAACAACAGAAAAACTTGGATAATTGGTGCACCAACATCAAACCAATTAAGAAAAGATTACCTCGCCGATCAATACGTCTAATAACTAAAAGGTATAAGTGTCTAAATAATCAGAAAAAGAAATGGAATATAGAAAGGTTCATTCATCAAATATGTTAGTCGAATTTTGCAGCGGTAAAAACCAGGAGTTGTATGAATGGTTCAATCATGTCAAGCAGCATTTGATAATCTTTACTCAATTGCTTCCGTTATTTCTGAACATTTCCATGTAAACCTAACCATCTGACATATAAAACGTCCAATTTAGGAGAGAGAACAAACTAGTTAATGAAATGTTTGCAACAGAAAAAGCATGCAAATATAGTTCATGAAACTGACGAAAAAATGGAGAATGTCATTGATTGTGTAGTTAACATGTTGTCTGCCGAATTTGGGAATGAAATAAACAAATGTTAACAATGGATGCTTCAACGTATTGAACAGTTACGTATATAAGTTCAAGCAATTATTAGGTTTGTGTGATTACTGATTTGATTATTAGAATACAGTGCAATGGAAATATTCCTTAGTGTTTCTCTTATGTCATGCTCAAAGAGTAGCAAATTAAGACCCAAACCGCATGACTGTCCCTGTCATAATATATTCCCTTTTAAAATCTAGTTGTGTACATTCGTGTTGTGAGTGCAGTGGCAGTATTTACGGAAGGAAACCGGTAAATTACACAATGGAATAAGCAAGAAGGGACTAGGCAGATACACTTATGTCGCCATGCTGGCATAAGTGCTGCATTTGTACAGGCATGATGTGCCTTGAAATCAGTTCTATGGCGTGAACTGCTGACGGTACGGAAAGTTGATGAAGAGAAACTATACAGAAGTACGGTTGATATATATATATATATATATATATATATATATATATATATATATATATATATATATATATATATATATATATATATATATATATTTGGCAAGTTGTGAAATCTGTGTTCTTGTATTGATTAGAGTCACATTTATGTATAGAATGGACACGTCAGGCTTTCTAATTTACAACTGAAGTTGTATAGAAGTCTTTGGAAATTTGAAGTAAACGTATGACTTCTAGCGGGAATCGCGCCAGGGTTTTGACACCGCTCGGTCAAGCATAGACCCTGACTTGTGGCTTGTAGCTAATATATATATATATATATATATATATATATATATATATATATATATATATATATATATATATATATATATATATATATATATATATATATATATATATATTAGTTGAAGGTCATATATAGATTACTCAGACTAGGCTAACATCAGAAAGATTATATAGATAACTTCGAATAAGAAATTTGCATTCTACGGAAAGAAGTTTTAATCTTCAACAAAAATATACAAAGAAATGATTGAAATACAATTTGAATAAATAATCTTTGGCTTTAGCTATGCCTCGTGTACAAAGAATGGATTTCAAAATTTGAAAGAAAATCTAACACTCGTTAGATGTTTTAAAAATAGCTGAACCGCAATACAAAATAACCTTATTATATTTAGACCATATCTAGAGCAATCAAGACTTTTCACTATTTTCAATTGAAATATGTGCAAAAAAAGACACTAAGAAACAAACCACCAGAAGCGGCAAATATAAAAGACACGAGATACTTCAGATTACATAATATATAGACTTTTTGTATAAAGTCCTCTAATTAGGGGAATTATGTGGTTTGTAAGTTATGCTAAAAATCTATTGACTGCAGCCAAGGATGATTAATTGTTGTTCAGTTCCTTCCAATGAAATTAATTCACCCTTATAAAAATGGAGGAACAGTAAAATTTTAATCCGTTATACAAGTTAGCAGCAGTTATTCTTATAATTTAAAAAGAGCAAAATATTTCCCCTTTTCGTTCACATGCAAAATGAAAAGTCACTTTTTGACTGAAAGCGTGTCATTTTTCTATTTGATCGCATAATATTAGGTTTTTCTTTTAATACTGATTTCTTATAATCGTGTTTATTCGAGGTTGTTTGCAATTTTTACGTCTGTAACTCTCATTTATTTCACTTGATATTATACATTCATTTCGACTCTTAATTTTTTTCATTTTACATTTATTCTCTTACCGTGTTCCTACGTATGAATGCTCCCTAATTTGTTCGTACATTCCTTTCTAAAATTCATATCATTGCAAAACAATATTGGTAAAAATGAAAATCGAATGTATTAACTCAAAAACGCAAGTGTAAGCTAGAACAATCTATAATAATTAATAGACTTTAAACCTTAAATGTACATAGTGACAATTCAATTGATACTCCTTTCGTGGAAATTTAATGCTGATAAATTTATTGAATAATTTTGTACATGAAATTTGATAATCTCTGTATATATATATATATATATATATATATATATATATATATATATATATATATATATATATATATATATATATATATATATATATATATATATATATATACGTCTGAATCACACGCTGTTTAGAATGACCAACCATGTCTTTGAGAAAACAACATGCTTGTATAAAGATATTCTCTAACTCAACCTGAATCGCTCATTTTAACTGAAGATCATTTATTGTAACGAATAATATTTTTTTGGAAATGGTCAAACACTTTTGATGTGTGTCTAAACAGCTTTAAACAGATAAGAGTATTATGTAAAAAGTGGATTATTATAGCAATATTGCTTTTTTGGACCCACCGATGTGTTTCTCTCGCCGGAATTAAACATAAGCAACCATTTCATCCCTGATTAAATTGCTGCGTACAAAAGTGTTTAATGAGCTCTATCATTCACACCATATCGTGACAACTAAACGTATTTGCAATTAACTAACTATTAGAAAATAGTATATTTACACTGAACTTTAAAATAGTCATTATGTTTATGTTTGTATACTGATAATCATTATTTGTGTGCCTTGAAATTAATGATTTATTTTTTCTTTTCGTACTAATATATATGGAATAATATTTATTGTTTTATTTCACATCTGCTGGTTTCTCATTCCTTTTAATCTTATAATACTATTGTAACCTCGCTGGCTGTACACTGTCTTTATATCCCAGATATATGGATCATATTATGTCATTCATTACCCTGATAGGACATGGTCTACATTGTTGTTTCCTTATTACTTCTGTTTATACCTACTGTTGTGTAACTTAATGGTGATGATTTAGATTAGCATTTCATGTTCTCTCGAGTTTTCTGATCCACACAAATTGTCATTCAATGTTAAACTTCATGCACTCATGCTGTTTCATCCACATTTTTTACCTTGCAGAGTTTTGATGCTGCTTATTACGGTGTTCTTAAGTAATCTCTAACTTAGATGCATATTATATGATAGCACATAATTTGCAACAGGTTCTCAGCTGTTAAATGATTATATGTTTCAATTTCAAAAGTGAGTACGGTTTCCCATTCATTCTTTTGGTATTTTGAACATTTTTTTTTCGTTATCATCTTTGTTTGTCGTCGAAATAAGATATAACTGTCTGCTTAACCTTTCCACCACAGATGCTTTTTGTTTGAGAATGTGTATAAATATTAGTTGTTCTCGTTTCATTTTCCAACAAATACTTAACTTTTCAGTAAAACTCATTTTCCACATCAAGTGGTATTTTTCCGGTTTTCCATATTTGATAATTTGCCGACATGTATCGCATACATCTCTCCTGTTTGGTTTTTTTGGGGGGTGTATATTTTTTGCTATCTGAGCCCATTTTATCTCGTTGTTTTCTGTTATATATAGTTTTTTTGTATTATTTGTTGGCTTTATCTTAATGACTGTAAATCAAGTTCATAGTGTACCTGACCAGTGACATTTACATTCTCAACAACATAATACATATATGATATTTCTCTTTGGGTGTTAATTAAATATTTACATCCTTATTAATGTAAGCATGTTTACCTACATTTTAGTTTAAGATACAATCTTGATTTGAAACTTCTAGAATGAAAGCTTTCATTAAGTTACAGGGTATTTTCAGAAAATGGCCATTGAGAACTAGGTAAAATAGAGGAGTATGTAATCTTGTTTGTCAAAAGATTCCTTCCTTAAAATCTTGAAACAGAATCAGTCTTAATGTAATATTCTGTTTATTCATATGGGTGGATTTATTTATTAAAATTATTATTCACTGGAATTAAACAATACTAAATAATATTCTTATACTAATATATTATTGTTCAACTGTAGTGAATTCAGACATATTATTGTTATTGTTATTATTGTTATAAATCAATATGCTATTAACACATTATCACAATCAGGAGCACGGGAACATCAGCACATTAGAGAATGAGATACATCAAAACATTCAGTAATAGAATTTAATTGGAACGCCACTGAAATTCAGTTGGAACTTCTTACATTTGCACTTCTAAACTTTTAGGACAGGTTGGTATCTAATTCTCAATACACTAAGTACTTTCTACATTTTCTCTTTTTGTTCACAGGAAATAAATTATTTGTTAAATTTACAAAATTTGTTTTTCCTGTCACTTAATTTAAGACCATAGAGTCGAAACACTTGCATAGCGATTATGCAGACTATTCAGTTAGCCATTTTTTCAATTCAGCGAATTTATTTTCTTTTTGTTTCGTTTAATTTCTTCCACACAATGTTTTATTATTTTTTCCTATTGTGTAAGAAACTGAACTTCCATTAATTTTTCGTATTGTGTAAGACACTGGAATTTCAATACAACAGACATTAAAAATACTCATTTTTCATCTAAAATGATATATGTACTGTCAGCGTGTTTTTGCTTTATGTTTTATTGTTGTTAGGTGTTATCAGCTAGCAAAATAGATTCAGCCAATAACATATAATTTTATATTTTAATGATTTGAACTTATTTTAATCCTTATTCAAGTAAGAAAAATTGTCAGATTTCTGAACAGTTTTGCCTTGTGTGTGCTACATTCTAATGTAGCAACTTCATATTTTGAATCACCCTGTGCTTTTCTCGCTCTATGTTTAAAATTTACATGATATTTAAGTTGCAATTTAAATTTAGACGTATACAACGTAATCTGTTTTCCAAATCAAATATAAATATTTCATCACTTCTTAGTATTTCTTTCTTTTAACGATACTTTTGATGCGTCACAATAGAAACTATTTTAGTGAATAGAACTATTCGACTGGAACATAGCTCGACCATTTCCGTCATATCGTGAAATAATCTCAAAAGTGGTTGTAGGAATACGCATCAATTTGATGTATTGGGTGGTTCGCCTCAGGCGGAGATCACCACATTATAACAACACAGACAGACACACTTCCAATTGTGACTTTGCCTCCTTCTCCAGCTAAGAGTAATATGTGAACACAAGTATTTCAAAATATAGTTTTCAACTACTACGAATTATACTGCAGACTTTTTCTCAACCTGACGGAAAAGACCGAGGACGTATTACCTGCAAGGTAAGTTGCTATGCTAGCATTACTCCCAGAAAGGCGAGCAAATCCGCAGACCAATGGAGGAGTACAAATATCCGGATATTGAACTGTGTCCTCGATCAGGAATAGCTTATGTGCGTCTTGTATAACTTGATGAATAATTATAGTTGTAGGTTAAGCTACACGTGGTCATATTTCATCCAAAGTAATCAAATACAATATTGAAAATTTACTTTCGCGAAAGATCTTTCAGTGTAGCAAAACATAAAATGCTGACATAAATCGGTGAGCTTACGATATCAGTTCGATACATCATATATATTTATGTTTTCATCCCTACATAAAGCAACACTTAAAGTTCTCTTTCAATAGAAACTCGCATAAGATATCGATGTTATCTTTACATTATCTGGATTAGAATGAATCGTATCGGGTTTTTACATTTTCTCTCACTGGGTAATAACATTCCCATCTTTAGCATGAAGATAATTTGCCAGTGTAATTAAATTTGTTTTCTGGCTATAGTTCTAATTTGGGTGAAAAAAAAATCGATATAACGATGAAATATTACAAAATAAAATAAATGAACTCCAGCAAATTCCTAATTTGATTGTAAGATTGTCCGTTTTGTGCAATCTGACGTTTACCCTAGTTGAACTGTGACTTGAGCTTTTTCTGACGGATTTGAAAAGGTGCGCAAATAATTGTTCCATCTCATTTGGCTAAATTTAGTGATTGATTTATCTCCATGTCTAAAATTTTTATATTTATTCATTCAAAATTCTTGGTAAGCATGAACACTTTTTATATTGCTCTTGAAGGTTTAATTGTCATACGAAAATCACTAAATAACATTTGCTTGCATTATTTTGTCAACTAAGTGTGTGAAAAATAAGTTTTATTTACTTTGCAGCTAATATCACATTTCTGTTGTTTATGCCATCAATCTGTGTGTCCTGTGCAGAAGGGAAGTCTCCGAACGATAATGGGCATTATTGTCAGCAACTATAAATCATTAAATTATCAAATAATTTAGAAAATTACACATTATCACTTCAAAATATTGTATAAGCAAATTATATTATTCCGCAATCTAAGTAAAATGACTGCATTTCTTTGTTTTACTTTTGAAAGAATAAATAAAGAACTCAAAGCATTGTCAGTGTTAGAAATATTATATGGTGATGCTATGTAAGATTGTACGTTTCACGAGAAATTACACTGTTTAAAGAAATGATATGCTGAAACACCTTGCTTTGATATTTGCTTTAAAATTGTTGCTTAGTTATGTCAGATAGATTCACCTTGAAAATAGGACTCGCGAGAGTTAATTTGCTGCAGTTTATTAACCTCATAAATGAGAGACTAGCTATGAATCATAATTTTTGTATTCTTTGTGACAAAAGAAACATAGGAGTGTGTGGGGATTTTTATGTCAACCCATGAAAAATGATATGCAAAAAGGGACCAAATCTACATCAGAATGTCTTTAACGGAGATTAGCACTTACAAAATGTGAGCAAATGGCCAAATAATGATTGGGCACATCCCAAGCGCAAATCCTAAAGCGTTCTCACTGTCTATAAGTCTATTTTCGAGAAGACTACAACTTCCCTTATTTCCATGACGACAGGTGATGTTTTCGAATAACAAGTTTTGTAGCCGTAGACTAAAATTCTGGCTCTGGTCCTGAAAGGAAACTCCAATACCCAAGTTATTTCAACAATGACATTTTAATTAGAGAAATGTAAAGCTATAATTTAATGTGTTCCATTAATCAAGGTGTGCATACGTAGCCTAGCAAACTATTTGCATGAAGATCAAAAAAGATGATGCTATCAAAAATGAAATCTACAATTTATGTTTTATAATAATTACCACAATGAGCTTTAAGACTAAAATTATTTTCCCCGAGGACTATGGTCCTATGCAAACCATAAAATAAAAAATTTTCGACCAATAAATCCATACTTCTTTAGGTCAACACTCTATGCTATTCTACAAAAAATAAAATATTTATAAACGACATCGTATGCACCAATAATCTTAGTGATATGATTTGTAGGTTGAAAACTAAAATTAGATCCTCATCGCTTTCCCTAGCAATGATGTTCTTATTTAATACAAGCAATGTTGTGTAATTATTATCTTTACGATAAACGGATTTTTCAGCTCTCGAGATATGTGACGGCTAGGTTATGCTTCTCTTTCTGTTATCCATGCTTCATAGAATAGTTTGCTTCTCTTAACGCCTTGAAATTTCAATACATTTCCAGCATATCAGACCAATCTCATATCACACAATGCTATCAAACTTAATATAGTATCTTTCATATTTCATTCCCGTTCTTATCTTAGTTGTCACTTGGCGTTGAATTACGCTCGTTGTTAAAATTAAAACGATGAAAGATGTTCTAACTTTCTTTACATAACTTTATATTTCGTTATGTAGCCTGCCCCCCTTTACTTCGGTCAATTGTTTACATCTTCGCAGATGGGGTTTTGTAATTATATTCGTGTATTTATTAACTTGCTTACCATGTAATTCTGTAAAGTTATTCTTATCAAGAATGATTTTAATGTTTAACCGGGGCTTTTTTCTGTGTACTCATAAATAACACATACGCGCGCGCGCTCACGTTGATGGTTCATGTACATTGATGGTTCATTTACATTACATGCTCAGTTTGTTATTGGTAGATCTTCCAGTGAACATTGGTGTTAGCTTGGATCTGCGTTTGAGGGAAAGACGATTCCTGTGCTGACGCATGTCTGCGTGGATGTCAACGTCCGCGGTGGTTCGTTTAGCGGGTAAGAATGCGATATATGGAATCATTTCTTGTGTATTTGGTGTGGGATTGGCAACAGCTGCACGGTGTATCGTCGTAATTTCATGTTAGTTAAAAGAATGACAGCTTATCAGTTTAAAATACCTTGTTAGACGGTATGTTCTTATATATTATATATTATTATATTTAATAACATTTCAGCATAATATCCTTTTTATATGGTATATTCACCAGTATCCATAAAATGATTCGTTTGTAAACAGCACTATTGCATACTTTTGTTTATCATAATTGAAGAATGTGACTTAGCATAATGTTTACATCTTTGGTAGACTTTGTTTCCATTTAGACTACCGGGTGCACTAGAGGCAGAATGGTATATGGCTAGTCTTTACAAACCACACAAGTAACTCGTCTATTACTTCGTGAGTCTTGGCTTGACCACTGTGGGTATGTGAGATTTCCCGCTTGTACCAAATATACTGGCCGCTTTATACTGCCTTACATGTGATGAAACATCTATCATTGTCAAAATGTATTTGTTTCACAATTGTTGTAGTTTTCATATCCTTGTATATCAACTTGTCCGCTTGTCACTTGGCATCATGTAACTATCATAAACCCATTTGCAAAGATTTTGTTCTATCATCTGCGAATACAGTATCAGGTATTCGTCAAACCATTCTTCACTTCAATGAATTTTACTTTTGTTTAGTTAATACATTATCATATTTGACTGTCATTTGTTTAAGCAACTGGGCTTTCTTGGTCATATTGTAAATCTCTTCAGTAGTCTTCTTCATCAGTCACCATTTATATTAAGTTTATTTTCACATTTATATTTAACTATGTAGTATAGAATTCAGTTTTATTTGGGCACCATTTTCATAACATCCAACATTTTAGCACTTATCATTTGTTTTCCATCTCCAACATTTTGACTAATTAGATGTGTACTCTTCTTCTTATGTCCTTGTCCTAAAGTACCTAATTAGGTCGGAATATTGGCATCTCTGAAACCTAGAGGTATTCTAATAATATATTTTGAAACCAATTACCTGACTCGAACGCACATTGAAGTGGAAACCTAACTCCTAGACAAATTTTTTTTTATATGGTCACACTAGAGCGCATTCACACTAGGGCGCGGAGAATAAAATGAAGTTCAACATGATTTAATTGCCATCACGTTTGAATACTTACAGTCATATATTGTTTCTATTATATTAATATTCTTTTTACAAATTTCCATAACTACTTTTTATCACGTGTCCCTATTTGACATGTTTTGAATTGGCTAGTTTTTCAAAGGTATACAGGTGTTACATTTTGGGGGTTTACTCCCGGAGCTGTCAAACGCAATGCCTAATTAAATGTTTGGCTGTGTTGTTTGGAACGTAACTCATGTTTTTACAACAAAGACGGGAACCTGTCTTAACCAAATAAACATAAGCCGACTAGCTCTAATGGGACTAAAATATTTTCGGCGCTCTAGTGGGATAAGCTCTAATGGAGTGCGCTCTAATATGACTTTACCTTTTTTTAAAGTCTCTTCACACACACACACACACACACACACACACACACACACGTATACAGATATTCTCCAACAAGATTATGAACTTGAATATATAGATTATGAAATAAGTAATTAGATCAAATTTAGTTATCTTAGGTATATACTAATGTATTTAATATTGTATAACTATGTTGGCCATCTGTTGACAAAGTGCTATCGAGTTTCTCATTGCACAACATAAGTAAATTTCGAAAGCTTTCAGCACATGGCAAATATTTTATTTTAAAAAATAAACATTATGTATGTTAAAAGTCCTTATACAGTGGCAAGCATCCAGACAAAACCTTTTGAATATCAGAGGACTAATACAATTATGGATTGAGCTGTTTGTTTCGTTCATTGCTATTGAAAACAGTTTTATGTCATCTGGTATATTGCTCTTTTTCAAAATAAATTGTTATATCAGTTTATATCGTTATGTAGCCTTCCCACCTTCTTTACTTCTGTCAATCAGTAATACTAGAAAAAATGACCTGGCATTCGAAACTGCTTTCCAAGTGACGATCTTAATTTCTTATAAAATCGTTACTGACAGCATAAATATATTTCCATAAGAATCTTGCAGACATGTGTGTACCTTTTGTTACTTCGTTTCCTCATTTTTCAGGAAATGAAAATAATTTTATAATCCAAAGGTTTGACTTTACCGAACGATGTCAGACCCTGGAGCGATTTTGCTAGAAGTCATAAGTTTCCCTTAATTCCAAACATTTCAATACAACTTCTGTTGTAAATTATAAAGCCGTATAAGTCCATTCTATAAATAATTTTACTCTATTCAATATAAGACCACAGCTCTTACAACTTTCCAATAGTCTATCAACCGCATATCTGCATGATTTCTCTTCATCAACTTTCTGTATCGTCAGCATTTCACGCCGTAAAGCTATATAACTCCCCCTAACACAGAAACTATTTTTACTACGCCACCTTAGGCCAGTCAAATCATGGTTTTAACCAACATTTCGCCTGTAAAATTGCATCACATTTCACACCATGGCAACATAAACGGTACCCGCCAACAACGGAACAGTCCCTTCTTGTTTATTCCATTGTGTAATTTATCAGTTATAAACACTGCATCTGGACTCACACAACCAATGTAATCACTATATTGTAATAGGGAACATTGAGCTATATAGACGGCTCTGAAATAAATTGACCAATCGTAAACCATATTATCATGGAAATTCACTAACACTTCGCTCCGTGACATTTGCTCCTTGTAATTGGTGAATTATTTCGGGCTAAAGAATAGGACCGATATGCCAAAACCCAACAAATAATCACCAAAATTTAAGAATTTCTTAAAATAGGGCGCTATAACCAAATGTGCACACTCCGAATTTATTACAAATAAATACGCAAAAACGTAGAAATTTTAGGTTCGAAACTACGAATCAAATTATATATTTAATGATATAAGGACTCTACAGGTAACCGATGAATTAAACAGGCAATGGCGTTGTTCATTTAGCTTTCATTCCAGTGAGTGAAAATCGATCATTATTCTTAAAGCGATCGTTAAACTTGCAAGTTAAAAAGAAAGTATCCTGTTTAAAATTGTGTACTACATTATATCAATCTTTTAAGTTTGCATACAGATTATTGATGCGATATGACAAGTTTCACATATATAAAATGTTGTCGAAGACAAAATGGTAAAAACCGAGCTATTGATCGTTTATAATAAGGCGTTCTTGTGTTGCAAGAAAATTTAAAATGAGCTTACAGAATAAAATTGTGAATTCAATCCCAAATTAGTCCAAATTAGTCTGAACTCAAAAGTAAAATAACACTATTTACTGATTTTAATATAGGAACGACTAATTTGGATTTAGTTCTGCCTTATATAAAAATAAATGCAATGACCATGGTGTGAGTCCTAAATTCTCTTCCATAACATTCTATGGTTAAAAGTCTCTCTCTCTCTCTCTCTCTCTCTCTCTCTCTCTCTCTCTCTCTCTCTCTCTCTCTCTCTCTCTCTCTCTCTCTCTCTCTCTCTCTCTCTCTCTCTCCATCATCATTTTATCATTATCTGTCACTTTTGTATGTTGAAATATATTTAAATACTTGTGATATAGGGAAAAAGGCTAATTTATGTTGTAGCTTGTGCTCAATCCAAACTTGTCATATTATGCCAAAAAATGAAATAGGTTTAAACCTTAATGCCCTGTCAGCATGTTTATAAATTACCATATCATAAAGTACAATATACAAATATGGACAAAATTTAACTACTTAAAGATGATCCTTACAAATCAACAATATCTGAAACTACACCAAACAATCATCATGAATTAAAGTTAATAGATATTCTAAACAACTTCCATTCATAAGAATAAAGAAATATATGAACAATAAAGCTTTCATTAACATATTATTCAAATGTAACACAAGCAAGGCAAAATTCACTTTTACTTAAATTAATTGTCAGATTCGCATCGCTGAGTCGATCAATTTCCGAATGGTTTTCGCGTTATCTTATTAGGTGTCATTGTATATGATGACGTCATCGATGTAAGCGTCAAAATTACTTTGACCAGATCTTATCATATGCATTAAACGGTAGAACGTTCACGAATATTCCATACCAGGTGGTAAAAATTTTATTTGATTATATCCATCTGGAAAAGAAGATTTCGAAATCTCTTTTGCTCTGTCCGTGGATGAAATTTGTCAGAATCCAATATTTAAAAAAATCCATTTTGGTAACACTGTTAACGTTTCTATAGTCAGTAAAAATATGGAATGAATTAACTGGTTTAAGTGCAAGAATACATGATGAATTCCAATTACTTTATATGGTTGTATGAAATCATTCTCCAGCAAATAAATTTCTTTCTTCACACATTATAGCCTGAGGATTCATCCTGTACAAATGTTTTTCAGCATGTGTAGAATCTACAATTTCAACACCGTGATAGATTGTATGTTCGTGTTGGAACGTCTGAAAACATCTTAGCGTATTCACATAATAGCTGTTTTAGTTCACTTTTCTTGTGGGTATAGACGTGAACGTTTCTTGTCCAGGTTGTGTTTTATATTCCTGAATTCCGAAGTTTGGTTGTAACAAGGTCGAAACAACCATAGTGCAGTTCATAGTGTTAGATATCTTTAATTTAATTATTGTCTGTTAGTTTTAAGTTGTTTTTATGTTGATATTCGTCATAGTTCTGAGGATTTCAAAGTGAATTATGTTGGGTATTATGTTTTAAATAAACAAGGCTCGTAAAACATGCTAGAAAGTTATTTTCCATTAGATAATGATTGATTTTAGAAAATGATAATTTGTGACCTTAGATCAAAAAACAGAGAAATATATTATCTCGTGACTGTTGGAATGTTACCAATTGTATTTCAACATTTGGCACTTTAAACTGTATTATGACCAGTTTGGGCTGAATTCTACTTTCTTCAAATCATTGAATTCATGTGATTATTTTCTCTAGAAATACGTAAGTGCTCTGACTTTACTCTTGGATAAGACATTAATTCGAATTTATGCTGAATTCAAAACCTGGAATAATAGTTATGTGATTCAACAAGAGACCGTTGACACATTAGTAGGAAGCAGACCATAAGAGACACGTCGTCGCCTTCAATTTTAAATCTCTTTGGGTCTTGAACTGAATTTTATTCAGGACTTTTGTTACTAGGACTTGTGACTTTAATTCTTGAAATACTTTTGGATTTTACTCGCAAAACCGAAAGTTTTTTTCTCGTTTTCACTTTCTATTCTAGGAAAATAAATTAGTTTTTAAATTTTACAACGCTTGTTGTCTTTACTCTTCTCTGATACTTATTTTAAGAGCATAGACTGGTAACAATGATTTATATACTCACTGTGTGGGAAAAGCAAAACTAAATTTATTAAATGATTGACAGGCTATCTCTATTGAAATACATTTATAACATATTTTGCTACACAATTGTTTTGTTAGAAACACCTTACAATTATCGGCCAATAAAACGATTCAAGATTTGAGACAAGTTGTATTGACTTCTATGTGATCACCCAAGGGAGATAGGTAAGAATTTTCCTCTAGATATGACTTTTATGATCAACAATTTGATAGAATAGTGATCGCTCGTTACCAGTGGATATCTCGGGTGCTCTTCATTATCTCACAACAAACTCACGTTTAAAAAAAAACGGATTGGAACTTGTGTGACTTCAGTTTCACTAATAGCGCTTGGAAACAAACAGGACATATCAGACTCTTGTTCCTGTTCGACAGTGAACAAATGTCTTTTAGCACACTAGTTAGACTAGAGAGAATGAGTCGTAAAGTGAAGAGCACTGTAATCAATATCTCTTGAAGGATCACTGTAATCAATGCCTCTTGATAAATTAATACTACAAATAAACATGATATCAACAAAAGACTGACCAGTAAATATGTAAGCGAAAGGAATTATTTCTGAACAACATCATTCTCAAGATCTCTTTTTGCCATAGCTCTTGTAACTGCATAAATAGGGTATAAATCAAAATTTCGATCTCAACAGTATCAATCTAAAGCCAAACAAGGTTTGTCAGTTTCAATTTACAAGTGAATCAAGCATAAATTTATCTTAACTACCCTTGTTAGGTAATGAAAAGATTGTTCCGACATTCACAGGTCCTTAGGCTAAGTCTGAAGCCAAATTGGAACGATGTAGAGAAACATTAACAAAGCCGGAATCTTTTCCCAGAATAAGGACGCTTTCAACCAAAGAAGACTTCTCAGACAATGCCCCTTAATGTTCTAACACCGATAGGCTTGGCAGAATTACCTATATCTGATACAGGACCTTTCGACATGGAGAGTTCATATTTTGAGATTACTGAGATTATTGAGGTTATTGTAATCTTAATCATCTTTCTTGGCTAAGAATCACCTATCAAATAAGTAGTATTATTCCCTTGCAAATTCTATATCCGTTTATACAGTTTATTTTCTACAATTCCTAAAGCTTGGTCGATATGCCTTTAACTGCATCATAATAATCACTTTACTATACTACGACTGACCTGTAGACTTCACGAGTTTTTTAATGTGTACACTTTGGGGGTAACAAAGTCCAACACTAAAGTTTTGTTAATTCCAATTTGATCTGATTTTAACAGTAACTCATTACTTTCATATCAATACTAACGACAGACCTACTAATAAAAAGCTAAATCACTATCATCGAAATTTTCATTTTCGATTCAGTACTGAACAAAGACATTCTTCATCTAATGTTCTTTTAGAGAAAATTTGGGTTCAGAACGATCTTAATGTATGACAATCTCCAAGTAACTCGTCATTTTTCAAAGATTTTAGTCCTTCCTTTGTAAGATTTAAAACAAAATCTCATCTTAAGATAGTATTGTGAAAGCTTGCTGGTTTCAATAAAGATTTCACAAATATGTGAAATTATACTCTTTACCATGTACAATGAAAGTTATGAAAGTCAATTCACATTTGAAAGAAAATATTGAATATATCAAAAATATTTTAAACAAATTTAGATCCAGGACAATCACAATTTCTGTTCTGATTATTTGTTCGTAGTAACCTAATTAAAAGAAGCAAATCCAATAATTTTTAATAAAATTTGACAAACAAATTATTTCCCTAGAAGACAAAGCAATAATTTTAAATGAACCTATAATATTGTGAATAAGTCCTAAACAATACTAAATGTAACAGAGGGTGCCTAATGGATTCAAGCTTGTATGTGATGATGTACTAACAGTCTCAATGTATCACAATGATGTAATCCATTATGTCTTTAAATAAATTCACAATAATCACAAGATGCTGTTAATTAAAAGAGTAATCAATTTAATAATTTTAATAAATGATTTAAATAAATAATGATTCCAGTCAAATTGTATCTGACCACAACAGTAGTAACTTCACAGTTTGATCTTACAAAAAAATGAATAATTTGTGTTTTATCTCTACTTTATATAAAAACATATGATACATTAAGATGAACTTTATGTGGGTCAAAATTTCTTCTTCGGAACATCTTACGGTCAAAAGGTGTATACTTATAAGTTACGGTTGTCTTAAATTAAATCTACAATAATGTACAAAAATTAACTATCTAAACTTGTTTACAAATAATCATTTGCTTGAACTACAACCTAAAATCGGGGATAGAGTTTACGCACACAACATAGATATACATAGCAATAACAAATGCCCATGAAATAGTGATGTTCCTTTAATTAAAATGTATGTTTATACATGTGGTACGATCTACTCCAGTGTGAAAATACTAATGACATCACAGTCTTATTCGCCTTAACACAGCTAAATCCAGTCCATCGAATTATGCATATATCCCTCATTACCACTTTCTATAGCAACACGATAGGCCTATTCTGATTTTATTATATATTATATGAGAATAAACAAATAACATAGCGGGCAGTAACTTCGCTAAGAATGTGAATCTCTTTTTACTAAGGGGTGTGAACTATTTTACTCTATGAAGGTTTTAATGTTGAGTAAAATGCGGATTGACAAAAGTCAAGGAAGCCCGTTGGCTTTGTTATACTACGATAAGTTTGAATCCAAGTAAGAGGGATCTTTATTATTATTCAATTAATGTAGGATACATTCTTGATGCATTCTTGTATGTAATAACAATGTCTTAAATCTTTGCTCATGTGCTGTTGTCATACACTAAGAAATGTAGAATATGAACAAAGTACAAAAACATTACGAAATTAGATACAAAACCTTTACATGTGGAAAACATCTCAAACCTATCCAGCTTTTCTATCAGTATATAGAAAAACTTTCGTTGATATTTTGTGCTTGATAAAAACTACGAATTTAAAGACCCATTAAATTAATAATGATCAATCCCAAAAAAATGAATGCACCAACGAAAACGTAAAATTTTGCAAAGAGAAAAATTGATATGAACAAAAATAATAAATTCATGATTAATTGATCTTAGCAGAAAAGCTTGCATTTTTGGTCGCGTCCATGACACTTTTGTGTAATGAGAAAAAAGTCATTACATCCTACAAGAGGTGCACACAAGTAGCATATTGTGTTAGGAATTTGTAATAGACAGTGTAAATAGGGGGAACACTATTGCCAGTGTGTACATGTTTGCTAATTTTACAGAGTATTCGGAACTGGGTTTAGATTATGCATATATCTAAGAAAATTCACACCTGCATTTGTAGAATAAAGAGATGTACTCAAAATCTTTGAACACAGATTTCCTCAAAGGATATGTTAAGACAATTCGATTAGGGAATATTTCTTCTGATATTAACGGTAACTCAACAACCAATTATTCAAAGATCAGACTCGCAACAGAAAAAGCTGTATTACATAATGAAGGATGTAAAATATATTGGCAATTTCACTTTCACAAGAAACCAAATATTTAAAAGGTTGAGAGATAACAAATAAATGATAATTTACCAGGTTAATACTTACAAACATTGACATCTGCGATGTTGGGACATTAACCGCTGTCGCCATTTTTTATTGCTAGAGTCATGTGGCATCAGTTATTCGTTATATATATATATATATATATATATATATATATATATATATATATATATATATATATATATATATATATATATATATATATATATAACGACAAACAGTAAGATAATAACCTTTGGAGCATATTCTGTTTTAATACACTTCAGAACAACAAAATGGCCATCTGTTACCAACTGTTATGGGAGGAAGATTTTGTGCGATCGATCAGAAATGCCTTGCTTAAGGCGATATCGACAAATACGTCAACTCCGTACAATAGTGCGTCAATATCAATCGTAAAAAGAGACCTTGTTTTGTTATCAGACCGTATTGATTCTTGAAAATTAATTGATATATTTACAGGAAAACAACATTGAAAGACCTTCCATAAATGTATTCGTAAAGTAAAATTTCAATATGTGCACATAGGAACGAGTCTGCCCTAAACAATATTTTTTCTTGAATTTAAATCTATAATGAGAGAAAGAGAGAGAGAGAGAGAGAGAGAGAGAGAGAGAGAGAGAGAGAGAGAGAGAGAGAGAAAGAGAGAGAGTTGAATACTTCTGTCCACGTGAAAATTCAAGCACGGCAGTAGCCCTTTTTCACTTTTCTTTTTGGAGGAGATGATCAAAATCATTACGAAGTAGAATTTCTGAGAGGAATTTTTATATCATGACCCACGTCTGAGAGATATGAACCTTACACAATTGCAATTAACTGAAGTGTATATTTACTGTTTGAGATATATATAAGGATATTCGAAGGAAACTTTATTCCTTGTCCAAGTAAGTGGTTATTGAGACATATTAATTTGCGCACAAGTCTGTGTGGCATGCGATCTGTCAATCGCTGTGAGTTTTGTTGTCCTTGCTTGATAAGAATAATAATAAAACTTCACAAATTTGAAAAAGCATAACATCCCACGTGTAGCATACGTGTCCTTTCTCAATCAGCTAGTCAGTTTTAAAAATCATTATTCAAGCTTTGACCGACACGAAATTTTGGAGGTGTGGAGAATTAGTTCCTTTAATACATGTAAGGAAATCTCTAACCGCAAGAAATAGTTTCATTGTTTATAATTTTTAACCTTTCTCATAGTTTCTTACTAGATTTATATTTTTTTAAACGATTATTATAACGCAATCCCTCTTGGTGAGCAAACAATAACTGACATAGAAATACGCAATACAGCATCCATTAAATGTTACTTGTATGCGTGATTTTCTAAGTAAAATATAATTTTAGACATTTTTTGATAATAGGTGACATGTATAAGAGCAAATAATAAAATCTAAATCTCATAATACAAGCAGGGACCATACATAGTTCGGACTGTCAAGAGAGTTCAATGCGTATTTGTTTTCCATGAACCTGCAACATAGTGTCACTATTCATTTTTATACCTCCAAAGAGTTGTTAAAAGATTCGCCATGCTAACAAACCACCAGTCTGCGCGCCAGTACAGGTATCTTTCTATCCCATGACAACTAAGTGCATAAATCGTAACAAACTTCCTAACGGAAAACAGTAGCCGAACTTTTCCACATCATCCATACTGCTTCGATGGTGTTCAGAGAAGCAAAACTTTGTAACGTTATCAAATAAGTTAAACTGGCATATCTGGTTTGAAACTTGTTGTCTCGGCTGGGATTCTATGAAGGTTTGGATCAATTAATATGTAGATAATAGTATAGAATTTATGGGTTCACTGAAAGAAAGATTGATTGATGACTTTCATTCAAATTTGGATTAAAAGGTTATGTCTCTTAGAGCTTATCTTTACGTAAATATAGATTCGTTTTAGTTATATCTTGATAATGTCCATATTTCAAACTTTATGAGTATCAGCTCGTTTGCTAGTATAGGATGTGACCTGAGGCTATTAGGTAGGCAATATCATTCAATCACGATGAATAGATCGATATATTAACATCTGGGAATGGACACTTTGAGATCATAAAGGAAATCCTGTGTTAAAAAAAAATTCATAAATGTGTTATAGAGTCAAAAGTGGTTGTGGGGTCAAAATGTGTTTATAGCACTAAAAGTGTGATGTCTAAAATGTTTATATGTTCAAAGGAAATGGTAATGTTATTTAATTACAAACACACACCTTTATAATCTAACACGTTACATAAGGAACCAAAACATACACACGCACGCACACATATACATACACCCAGCATCGAATGTTTGGTTACAATCTAAGCATTCCAAATAAACAATCCAGCACAAGCTTTTTGAATTCAATCCAAATATACACCCCTCCACTCGACGTAAGTTGTAGGAGGTATTTATAAAGATACCGTGACATAAACACATACTATCACATACAATGGTATAAATTGTTTATAGATATCCTAAAATACTTATATGTGTGTATATATATATATATATATATGTGTGTGTGTGTGTGTGTGTGTGTGTGTGCCTGACAGAACAGACTGTGCTATCCCTGGATTCCGTAGTAGAATCTTGATAATAATGGGCAGAAATAATAGTTTAATACAAACAATACTATCAGACAGGTTATAGAAATTAAATTCGAATCCATTTACTCGCGGACCTGGGTTCAAAATTCCGTTGAGTACGAATTTAATTTATCTAACCTGTATGATAGTATTGTTTGTATTAAAATATAGTAAGTTTGCATATATATATATATATATATATATATATATATATATATATATATATAAAGAATACAAATCATATGGCGAATAACAACCCTCTCAAGCGTACTGGATCCACCAAGGGATCACGTTTGTCAGGGATTAATTAAAATAGATGCAATAAACTGACGACGAACAGTACGAAACTAGTAACTAACTAGCCTAAGCGCTTTCGACTCTTAATGAGTCTTTTTCAAAGGCAAATACAAAACATAGTTACGACAAACAAATAAACACAAAAACGTTGCGTTTGTAAACCTCTACATTTCTATCTTCACATGTGCTAAAACTATAAATACAACCAGCTTGTATAGACTAGTTGCGGAAACTGAAAACGTTGTATAATTCCCTAAAAGTCTACAAGCCAAAGCGACATCTATTTTTACTTTGTGTACATATGTAACGCAGATTATATCCCGGATATTTGGTTCTATACCGGTTATCCTTCAATTTTTACTATAAGAATAACCGGTATAGAACCAAATATCCGGGATATAATCTGCGTTACATATGTACACAAAATAAAAATAGATGTCGCTTTGGCTTGTAGACTTTTAGGGAATTATACAACGTTTTCAGTTTCCGCAACTAGTCTATACAAGCTGGTTGTATTTATAGTTTTAGCACATGTGAAGATAGAAATGTAGAGGTTTACAAACGCAACGTTTTTGTGTTTATTTGTTTGTCGTAACTATGTTTTGTATTTGCCTTTGAAAAAGACTCATTAAGAGTCGAAAGCGCTTAGGCTAGTTAGTTACTAGTTTCGTACTGTTCGTCGTCAGTTTATTGCATCTATATATATATATATATATATATATATATATATATATATATATATATATATATATATATATGCAAACTTACTATCACAAAGGGAAGAAGGGGTCAAAGGGTTTTAGGTTCGTTGTCAGCAACATATACATATACAAACGAGTGTGTATACAAACACTTATATAAAACACAAAAAGCGTTGATCACATACGATTAGTACTTCTCTTTTCTAGTAATCTGGGTGACCTTGCTTTTTACCACAAACTCAGCAGTAGTCACAGCTCCCAAATTGGACGCAGCAGGCAGAACTTCTTTGTCATCATTTGTCACTATTCTTTCTCCAACTTTTCTAGGTTGAGACCACAAGTCTAAAAATATGCTTGTTAGCCTCATTCTCGCATTCATCTTTCTACTTTGACATCCAATATTGCAGAATTTATCCTGGGTATTTATTCAATTCTCATTATGGCGCTGAAATTGCCATTCCTTCTTACTTATCTGCAAAATTATCTGATGATATATTGGCCAATCGACAATATAAGTCTGTACTCTGAATACGTGCGAAGCACGCTAAAGGGGTAAAGGGGGGGTAGAGTAAATTATAATGCACATGGCACATTATTTAATTGTTCCTAGAATGGGTAGTACCCGTTCGACGCATTAATACATGCACTAAATTCTAAATAATTGACATGTCCGGAAGAGAAAAGAAACTAAAAGGCAGAGTTGGAGTCACAAAGCCGCAGCAGAAATGTTTTAAAATGCTGTTGATGTACTATTAATCAAAATAATTTCCAGTTTTATGTAAATCGGATAGTTCCTAACAGCCAGTATTGTGCTATTCAGTTATAAATATCGTACACGTTTAAAATTTAATTTGTTATTAGCATTCATTAATTAAAATTTGTGTACATAGTGGAAATCAATTTTCCGAAATAAATAACCATATAACCAATCATAGTGTCAAAGTTACTCACTTGAATTTAGAATCACACACTACAAATTTATATGAATTTATGGTTATCTTTTGGACGGTGGCTCGAATATTTGGTCAAATTTGTAATCAAAAAGAAAATAATTAAAACAGGTTTTCGAAAGGCAAAATTGTAAAGTCCATACTATCATGCAAATTTCATCAACTCGCCAATAGAGAAATCTATTACAGGGTATCTTCTCCGGTTAAATCCTTGGGCAGACTGGGTTAGATTCAGTTGTCTTATGTGTTGCTGTCTCAAGAAACTTTTTTAACCTTTGCGTCGGTCTTCTTTACTGACTTGCTGCAGGGCTTAATCTGTTACTTGCAGTTCCATGAAACTTTTGGCACATCCTTATAAGATTTACTTTCTTAACCTGCTACACACATACGCTGGAACTTTTATTATACCGACTATACATGTGAAGGATTTGGTTAGTAAAGTTAAGGGAATAAAAGTTATATTGCGCAAAAAGGATAATGACCTGAAGTATTCAAACAAATTTATAAGTGCTTGCACTTTTATATTGAGTTGTGTGGTATATAATAATTTAAACCAATTAGTGTCACTTTGAATCACTGGATCAGATGGCTATTGGGCTATAACCACCTCATTTTGTCTAATTAATTTAGGCCTGATTTTGTTTTCTTTATATATTTGTGCAGTAGCTTATCTATATTTTTCTTGAGTTTGAAATAGGCATCGCACTGTTCTTTTGAACATTATGGTCTGAAGTATTGACTACCATATATTCTTACTAATTTTAGGGTCAGATTAACTGGTCCTAAGGTTAATTTCAATGTCGTGATCAAAAACGCACCTTGTGCTTCGAAACTTTATGATCTGGTCTTGGACCACCTCTATTTGATAAGGTTATTGGGTCTGACTGGCGGGTCCTACGGTTGATTTGTTACGAGAGATTCAAACATTGCCAAAATATGGAGCAGGGTCTGATCTGTTATGGGTTTAGGACCACCTTTTAAGGTTTATTATCTTAGAGTGTGAGACTGCATTTACTTTTTTCCTGGTAATTCGCTGATGCCAATATCTATATAAGGAAGAATGAGAGTAGATCTTTTAAACATTAGAGAGATGAGTGCAAATTCGTAGTAATGTATATTATGCGTTAGTGTTGGAGATGTGGAAGTATTTCCATAAGTGTTCTGGAGGAATGTAAGATTAGCAATAATTTTTTCGGGTTTTCCACATAATTGTCAGAGAGTGGGTAAGGGGCCTTTCCGCCCATAGCAAAACTCTGCTAACTGATTACTCTATTAGGAATGATATATCCATTCCTCTCTCCAGTGGAGAAGCTAACTTTCATCAATATAGACATGAAGTAATTCCTACTTTTTATGAAGTTGTGTTGTGTTATTTATCTTTAGTTGTGGATTGTACCTTTTAGTTATATCTTTCCTTTATCCTATTGCAAATGATATCGTTATATACCTTGATTATAATTTATCTCCCTGTTAAAGAAATACAGGATACGTTATTGGTCCTTTTGAGATTTATCTGTCTTCCATGAATATTTTTCTTTCTTCGTTGTATTTGAGACATTCATCAATAACATGATGTAATGTTTCTGGAGTTGTGTGCAGTTAATGCCCACTGTGTTGATAAAAGTTGGGGGGATACGTGTTTAGTTTTGTTATAACTTTGATGCCGTGTTGGTTCACCAGTGTTGGGCTGTTGACATTTCTTCGCATTTGTTTTTGAAGGTGACTGCAGTTTGTTACCTCTACTCTTGCTATCGCTTCCTCTGCTGCTTTGTTTGACTTTCATCCCAATCCACTTTCTTCTTAAAAATCTCTTCGTTCAAGGGGACTTCTTCTAAGTCTTATGCCATTTTTGAAAAGATGGCGTTCTTCCTATCCATGGTTTTCTGGATAAGATTTTGCCTGATCCAGTGTATGTGCACCATGGCTTCAGTTAATATGGTAATCTTCGAAAATATGTTGCTGAGAAGTAATTGATAAGTGGTCGTACTGGTGATGATGCCTTTTATTGTAGACGTCATATTTCATCCATGTGCGCAAAGCGTATCATTTAATTATTTGTCAAACCTGTACAAGGCATCTTCTGACTCTTTAATGAGTGCAATAAATGTTTGTCTAAATAAATCGAACTCTGTACTCCTAGCTGATTGGTAAGTGGTCTTTTCACAGAGTAAAATTTGTTATGTGTTTATCTTTTAATGCTCAGGATTGAAGCAGGAAAACTGTCATAATTTGTAACCAATCAGAATCGGTTATTTTGAGATTGCTTTGAATTTTGAATTCTTTCAGTTAGTGTCACCATGTGTGGCTAGATATAATGGTTTGGGTTACTGATCACTTTATACTAATTTATTATGAGTTTCGTGTGATGGTGCCAATGCTTACTTTTGAGTTTGGGAATTTGTTATGGTCAGAAACCACGTTCTGAATTGTGTCTGATTGTCTGGGCTTTGTACCATCTTATACTCTTACTTTCTTGTAGGTCGAATGAGCAAATCATTTGGTTAAGTTACTTGTTAGTGAACCAAGTGTTATCACCTTCTTCGTCGAGGCATGATGGTCTTGGCTGAGAATCACCTAATATAGCTTAAGAAGATTTTTATGTCTGGTCAAATAGGTGTATTATCCCCAAGAGTTTCATCACTTCTATCATCCTATAGTAGTATAAATAGATGATAATTTTGTCCAAGATATCCCCTGCCTCCCCCCATCCCACCTCAAAAAAGTTAACATTTTCGTCAGAGGATCCTTATCTATCCAAAATGTTATATTAAACAAATAAAATGTTATATATAATGTCATCTTCAGTACATGTTAGATTTGATCTAACAAACAGATTTTGTAAAAGATTTAATTCAAACAAATCAACGTCAACATATACCGGTATAAAACCTAAAATAATAAGTGATTGCATTGAAAAAGCAGACTATCATATATCGTCAAAATATAGGTCAGTTGCGACTGAGAATTAAATGAGAATTACCGGCTGTGCAGATGACGTAATGACATTTATTGATATGATCGATATATTATTTGATAAGAATATTTATAAAGCCTCACAAAATTAAACATCTACCTTTTATTATAATCTTTTTAGCATTTGCTAACTCTCATTGGCAGAATATATATTGGCATACTATCATTGATCCGGAACTCGCGTATTACTTCGTCCATATCACATTTTATACCACACAAATAAGATCGAATCTGAGAGAGTAATTTTTTGTAGGTGATACTTGCTGTTTTGCAACATTTTTTAAGTCGCGAGTCGAGGCTCAACTTTTTACACGCTGATGCAAGAGAACTTATCGTTAACTTATCGAAAATAAAGAACTCATTTATTTCCTGTTGCTTCACGGTATAGTTCAATAAATTTATATTTTGTTACGTCTCTGCATTGTTCGTTCGCGATATTTCTAGCGTCTATATTTTCAAGTCCAGTAAATAATATAAAACAGCCAAATCTGTCAACATTATACTATCATTGAGCGAGATAAATAGAATTACATTTCCTATTTCGCGACAGTGAAAAATACGATCTAATTTTTTTTATTTCCTCGTTGTTTAGCGGAATATCATCAAAAACAGTTATTGTATGTTTGGACGAATCGAGTTGATTAACTGGAAAAAAGTTCTTCTGTTTAATAATGAAGAAATCTTCGCCAGATTCAAGATTGTCATTATAAATGTTAATAAATTCGTACTTATCTTGTTGCAGATTAATTATTTAAATATAAACTTGATCGAAGTTAAAGTTATCTCCAAAAGGTAAATTCTTAAGCAAATTTATTTTCCCCGATCCAGTTCTACCAACGATAAGATAATGACAATCTGGAAGCTCATTGATATGTTTATGTTTCACCAATGGCTCTGTATCAAAGTTTAATATAGACGATTTTGCTATTATTGTTATTATTGTTTTTATTTCCTCGTTGTTTAGCGGAATATCATCACCAAAAGTTCCACCAGGGTCTCTCATGCAAATTTGTCTGCATCATATCATATCAAATAACAGAAGTAATTCTGCAATTCACAGACCAATCTGGAAAACAGTTGGATTTGAATAATGAAGTTGTTACTTATTACATGCACCTACGCGTTGCGTTGGCGTGAACAACAGCAATACAACAAAATTATACAACCTTAGATATTTAATGAAGCAGAAAAAAGTTAATAGAAAAAAAAGTAGGAGGATTTTTCGGAAATATATTTAATAAAATTATTGAAAATATTTCAGTACTAGCTCGTAAAGTTGCGCCAACTGCACTTGACGCAAGTAAAACTTTTGCAACTGGAGCTGCATCTACTGCTGGTACTACAGTGGGACAAAAAAATATATGATAAAATAAAAGGCGAACCTAAAGCACGTGCCGCACCGTCAATCAAGTCAGTTATGTCAGACTCGCACCAACAAAAGAAACCCAACGCGCGATATAACAAAAAAACTTTTATCATCAAAAGACGAGCAGATTCTACAAAATTTAATATCTAAAATTTAAGCGCCGCAATAATTTTATATAACCTAATAAAATAAAAAATGTCTGTGAAATAATATCTCGATTTTTCAGAAAAGTATGATACAGACGACGTAGTAACGGGATTTGAGTATGCCGAATTTCTTGATGAAAATTCGAACGAGCCCAATAAATATAGCCAAAGAACATTTGATACTAAAGAAGAGGATGTATTTCTCCTACCTCATAGAACAATGTTAGAAGTTTGTGGCCAGATTATGACAATAGCTAATCCACCTGCCGAAATTGCTGCTGGAGCAGATGTAACTCTTATAAACAATGATTGGTCTTTATTTAGAAGTGCTCGATATCAGCTGCCCAATCAAACTGTAGAAGATATTTTAAATCACTTACAAGTTACAAGTACAGCATTAAATATGTTTTGTTCTCTGATGATTACACCAAATCAACTGCAACTAATATGATGTGGTTTAAAGATACTGGACGTGGTATAGCAGAATCGACTGAACTTTAATCGAAAGGTGCTTTGATACACGGAGCTGATGACGCTGAAGATGTTATAATTGTACGAACATATCATTAATGCGGCAGCGCTAGGTATGGCACCACCAGCTGAAGGCGCTAATGCAGATGCTACAAGAGTTTCTCTTACAGCTGCTTGTGATAATCTTGGTATAACCGCACCATGCGCAGCTGCAGACGCTGCAATGTTACACTTAGTTAATAATACCATTGACGTAAGAAATACATGTTATAATGAAGGTTTTTCTAAGAGAATAGCACTTTCAGCAGTATTACGTCAAATTGCAATGATGCTGCCACTAAGTACAATATTCGGCTTTTGCAGAGACCATAAGGAGTTAAACAAACGCTTATTTTAGATCTGGCAGTACAAAATGATTGCCTATTTGGATTTGGTGGGGTTGATGTCCATATTTTAATAAACAAACTTGCGCTGTGGATGTCACAAATAACTCCTTTAGTCACTAAAATGTTAGATTTAGATAGTATGCTGGAAAAACGCACGAATAAAATTCATTGTCAGCAACATAAAATATATCAAACAGCAGTTCCGAATACCACCGACTACACATGGCCAGTCACAGCAACATCGAGTGAACAGCTTCCGCGTCCGTTATTTGTTGTATTCCAGCAACAAGATCGATGAGGAAACAAACTACAAAATAATGGAATATTTGATAATGCCGATGTTAGACGAATATAAACTAAAATAAATTCAAAGCTATATTCAGAGCGAGCCATCCATCGAATGTCGTTTTAAAGATGATGCTCATAAAAAGATTAATACACCTTACATGCATCTGCTTGACTCAATGCAAAAATATCAACATGCTGGAGATGGAACTCAGATATCAGTAGAGTAATTTCCTACACTTTATTCGATATTTTACTTTGATGTTCGTAAATATAGCGAGCGATCCGCAGACAGTACAGCTGATATTAGATTACTTGGACGCTCGGAGTCGCTCCAGCAGCACCGTTAAACGTATATATGCTGGTGGTAAGCGATAGATCTGATACAATCGACTCCGTTGGAGGTAAAATGTTAATGCAAGTTTAATCTGCAATCATTATATAAGATGACAAAATATATTGTAAAAGAAATACATTTAACCGTTGGTCAAGTTAACAAATTAGCAGCTATTGTTGCGAAGAGGATGCCAATTTCATTGAAGATCAACCCGAGTACATTGTGTGTTTTAACAAAATTTTTGTTAAACAAAAATCAAGTAAATACGATCGCAAAATAAACTTTCGTTTTAATAACTGCGATGTCAAAACATAGAGGTTTCTTCGGTCCGGAACTATCAGTAATAGCCAAAACATTACTACCCAAAATGTTGCCAGTTCTTGGTACATTAGGGCTAGCTGCAGTGTCAGTAGCAGTAAAGTTAGTGGAATAAATAAAAATTTCGTATAAGTAGCAATTTTTGTCTACAACATAATGCCTAAATACCTAAATGCCGAAATGCCTATACACAATGTCTAAACAAACAACTGTGCGAAAAAGACGACAAAAAAGACACGAGAGCGATAAGGTGGATTTCCACCAATAGCCCCATTACTGGCAGGATTAGCGGGGAGTCTATTGCTGGGTCTGTTAGGACGAGGAGGAGGATTAATGCTGCCAGGAAAAGGAGAAAATGTCGCGGTTGCCTGCGTTAAGTAATTTTGATATACTTGATGAACTTATATGATTAAAATATTTTCATGGAGTGTATTCCAAAAATGAACTTTTCACGTTGACATCGCCGCTAGGGTCTTGTGTTATAAATATACAAGAGTTTAATGATGGATTTGGTACACATTGGGTAGCTGTTTTTGATAATTATTTTGACACGTTCGGAATTCCACCAAGTGACGCGGTAAAATGAAATATCAGTAAAAACAAATAATAATAAATTATTTATCTAATCAGATTCCACCAGTTGGAACTTCAGCTTGTGGATATTATTGAATAATGTTCATTAAGCAGATGACCAAAAATCCAGATTTTTTAAAGTTTATTTTGCAATTTGAAAACAAAAAAAACATTCTCACGCTAATTATTAGATCGCAATTAATTTTGTCTAAGCTTACAAATATAGCAATGTCCACATATTGTCTTAAGTGTAAAACTAAAGCAGAAAAAATAAGAAAAGAAACGGAAAAAACAAAGAATAATAGAATAATGCTAAAACAAATTCGCAATCTGTGGAAAAAGATAAAGTATGTTTTTGCCAGCAAAGCCAGGGGCGGGCTGTCCGTCTGACGTTGTCAGGGACGTCATTTTAGTAGATGACTAAATAAATAATGACGTTCAACTGTGATGCAGATAGAGATTTATGTCTCGAGCAAAATAAAATTTGCCAGAATTTCAATAACAGAGAAATAATTGGAACTGACATAGATATACATAAACTGATTGGCAAACTGCTGAAACCGAAAAATGGTTGGAAATAGCCAGGCCATAAATATACTGCCCTTTGGAATCCGCTCTGTGATCAACTTGACGAAAATGATAATCCGCTCCCAGGACAGAATCCTTACAATCAAGTTGATGCAACAGCAATGCATCATGATATCTGCTACAGAGATATTGAGCTTTCTAGCGGTGAACCAAACACAGCTGCGACAAAGTCATGTTAGACGAACTTCGTGATATGAACCTACTAAATATGCGAGATAGTGCTGACCAAAGACTGGCACAGGGTTTTATTGGAGCAAATTATAAACTCGGATTAGGTAGAGAATAATATGATGTCTGAGCAGTAGAGCTACATAGAACTAAAAGAAGTTTCAACGACGTAAAGTTGTCGCAAATGCCGTTGATGACATTTGGGCGATAGATTTAGTTGATATATCAAATATAGCACAGTTTAACGATAATAAGAGATATTTTTTAATGCTATCGATGTTTTTAGTAAATATGCATTTAGTGCATCAGTCTCGGATAAAAGAGGGACCTCAATGATTGACGCGTTAAAGCACATATAAACAACTACAGAAAAAAAGCCGAACAGAATCTGAACCGATCATGGAGCAGAATATTTAATAAAAAGTTCGAGCAGTTTTTGGAACAAAATATAACTAAAAATATGTTACTGGAAATGAGGGTAAAAGTGTCATTGTCGAGCGATTTAATCACCCTCTCAACGAAAATTTCATAAGTATATGACGGCTAAAAACACGAATAAATATATTGACAACTTACAGAATATAGTTGAAGAACCTAATAACACTAAACATCGAGCCACTAAAATGTCGCCAAACGACGAACGACGCAATTGCAAATCCAATGCTAGCTAACGAAAACATGCACCGAAGACATACATTTAATTAGTGATAAAGTTAGAATTTCATTAACGAAAAAATATTTCTAAAAGGTTATACTTATAACTGGAGCGAACAAGTATTTGTTGTAAAGTGCTTTTAACAATACCAGTTACATACTCGTTGAAAGATTTATTAGGAGAACCAATAGCTGGCAGTTTCTACGAACAGGAACTTCAGAAAATAGAACAAGATATATTTGTTATTGAAAAAGTTATCAGAAAGCGCGGCAATAAAAGTTTAATTATATAGCGCGTAAATGGCGATGAATTTAACAGTTGGGTACCAACGCAATCGATTTAATCGACTGAATAATATTATAAATTTGCTCGTATTTTCTTAGCACTGATCTAAAATTTCCTGGTTTATATAAAGAAATCAAGTGTAATTTTCTCGCATCATCGACTGACATTAAATTAAATATTTTAACATAATTAAATTATATTTTATGTTTATTTATTTTCCCGGTATTTTTACGTTTATAATTTGCCAAAATAGTTGGTGATCAGCAACTCTATAATTAGATTTTAATATTTTTTATTTCTACAAAAGTTTCGAGATTTTTTGAAACAATCGACTTGGAATATCACTACCAGCATCTCCACGTCGACTGTTGTCTTGTTTTGTAACTAAGTATATGTTTACAAAATGATTATCAGTTTTAATTTTATTAATATGGTCAATAACTAAACCAGCTCGAAAATTTACGAGACGAGTTTGCACAAAAATAAGAAAATTTACACAATCCAATAAGTCAAGGTCAGCATGCAAAAAATCATCATAGGCCTGGACAGGTCAAAAGTTTTTGTAAAAGGTAGCAAATATCTTCTAAGCAAAATAGCTCTGAAGGAACTATTCGAAAGTCGCCGTACTGTATCTAGTATGATTAAATTTATACTATATAATTAGGAAAACACGTTGTAGTTAATAGCGAATATTGACACATTCATAATTGGTTCTGAAATATAGTTTTTTCCGTGTGTAATCATGTCTTGAAAAAGGAAGATAATAACGCTAGGGTTTAGTATAAAATCATTCGCTAGTTGTCGAACATAAAATATATAATGTAATTATTGTTTCGTATTTCTTTACTAATGTAACAGAATTTTAAAATCTGATAGCATATTTACGACTTACAAATTCTGTTACAGTTCTATATTTGTTAAAGTAATAAGAAAATTGCCGTTACGTAAATAATATACTATGGATTTTCTCATTAAGTCCAACCGTATATGACTTAATAAAATGTCAACATTACCAGATCTGGCTATATATGTCATACGATGGCATATTTTAGTCTGTACAGTTTTGTTATTAATTAATTAGTGAAACAAACAGGAAAATATATGATCTGCACAATGCTATTTTACACATTTATCTTTTTGTCTGTAGTTTACTTCCACTTGCAAGAACGCATATACGGTATTCACTTTCCATACGAATTGATTTCTTCTATGCAGTTTCGCTCTAACTGACAAAATAATAATACTTTATTCTTTGTTTATATAAAATCCACTTGCAGGTTTCACAGAGTGCATAACAGGCAATCAATATTGTATTGTCTAGTGACTGGCTGTAATTATTATGTCTGTTATTGATCATTCCATAGTAACGACGAAGAGAGAATTATGTTGCCTATATGTTGAGATATCGGCTACACATGTCCACATTCTGAGCCAAATAGATGGGTTTGTATATTGTCTTTATTTTGTATAATAAATACACGTAATACGTTTGGATTAAGTGAAATGTTATTACTGTCATTTCACCACATAAGAATTATCGTTTATTTTGTCAGTCCGCTATCATGTTGGGATGTGTGTATATAATGTTGCCTGTATCTACGTGTGGCCCATTGCGCATGAATTTATTTTAAGAACATCCTATACTCGTGAAAGAAATATATCTGCAGGGGCGAATTTAAGCCAAGAGTTGTAATCTATTGGGGCGGAGTCCCCCGTCTTCATGTAAGTATACCAATCCACTACGTCAACACGTGGTGGATTCACTTTTGTGAATCACCAATTGGTTGATCATTGAGGGTTGGTGCGCTGACGTGAAGACGGCATTTTATCATATCTTATCAACATCATCATCATACCATATCATCTCATCAAAAGTAAACAGCAAGAGAAGACATGAGGTCGAAACCTTGTGACCTCACTAAAGGGGTAACACACACAAGGGTCATTCCAAAAAGAAACAATCGCAGAACTAAAAAAAAAATAATGGGATTTCAGGTCATAAAGACCATTTAGCATTTGATTTTCTGGAGTTTCGATTTCGGATATTTAGGAATTCTTGCAAGGCAATAAACAGAATCTGAATTGTCACTAAAAAAAGCTCTACACATGCACAGACAGCCCTTTAAGTCTCTAAAATTTCGGTTTATCTCATATACCTATGGAATGGTAGATCGAAGTCACCCTGCGCTGTTAATTTTGCTTAGAAATATCCTTATCAAATAATACATCGACCATGTTATCAATAAATGTCATTAAATCTGCCCAACTGGCAATTCTCATGACATTCCCAGTGGATAATAAATATACTGACCCATATTTTGTTGATATATGATAGCCTACTTTTTTAATGCAATCGCTTATTATTTTAGGTTGTATACCGGTATAAGCTGACACTGATTTGATTGAATTAAATCTTTTATAAAATTTGTTTGTTCGATCAGATCCAACATGTCGTACTGAAAATGACATTATATATAATATTTTATGTGTTTAATAGAACATTTTGGAGAGATACCGATCCGCTGACAAAAATGTTAACTTTTTTGGGGTTGGGTGGGCAGGGGCTTCTCTGAGACAACATTATCATCATGCATCTATAGTACTCCTATTAAGATAGACGATTAGAATGTTAGATTTTTTAGAGTAAGGGAGGACTTTACACAAAGGATATATTAGTATGAAGGAAGGACACATTTTGGGGTTAAATTTATAGCAATCATAGAAAGTTCTTGTGAGCTATGGGAGGCGTTATGGATCTTTTTCGGTTTTCCTAGTAGCAAAATTGATATTAGTGTCCCTTAATGGCGTAATGGCGTTTTGAACTGAGAACTAGTTGTTGTTGTTCTGGGACGACTTATCGCCATTTTTTAGCACAAGATAGGCTATACATAGTGTCAGCAATGGTGGAGGAAGCAACCGGTAAATCTGCCGAAAGAACCACCGACCCACGAGAAACTGCTGGCAAGCTTTCTCACTTATACACATTCACCGAATCTTAGACTCGAACCCACGCAGACAGAGGTGAGATGGCAGTGATCCATAACGGAGAGAGCTTTAGACAACTCGGCCACTCTTGGCCCCGAACTGCGAAGTTTATATATATATATATATATATATATATATATATATATATATATATATATATATATATATATATATATATATATATATATATATATATATATATATATAGATATATATATATAGATATAAATATATATATATATATATATATATATATACATATATATATATATATGTATGTATGTATGTATGTATGTATGTATGTATGTATGTATGTATGTATGTATGTATGTATGTATGTATGTATGTATGTATGTTTATTTGTGTGTGTATTTGTATGTGTATGTGTATGATGTATGTGTATGATAGTATTGTTTGTATTATTTCGGCCCACTATTATTTTAATTTTTTTTATTACATTTTATAGTTTGTACAGATTGTACAGAACTGAAAAAGTATTTCATTAGCATTATTTTTGCTGACCTCGTTCAGACACTTGGTTACAGTAAGTTTAAATGAATGTTCAGTAGCAAGGTCATATATATATATATATATATATATATATATATATATATATATATATATATATATATATATATATATATATATATATATATATATATATTACTCGCGTGATCACATTGTGTCATCAACATTTTGGCACACTTATCAAGCGGCTTGTAGTAAGTGACCACGTGACTAATTGCGTGTGCTAAAATTGTGTTTCAGACTAATGGTTTTAGTGATTTTGATTCAGTATTTTCTTTTGTGAAATTTCGGAGTTGCTTATTGTTTAAAAATAATTTATATTCTCTGCAAAATAAGTGCTTTGTCGTCAAAGTTTTGAACAGAGACATTCAGTGCAAATTATTCAGAGTGCCAAGCACGAATATAGTTTTGTGATTTATAAAATTCTACGTGGAACTTTTGACAGTTCTTTTTTGTTCATCAAATTCAACCTGGAAGTTCTGACATCAATACTTCATTCGTCTGACGTCATCGTCCGCCATCTTTGAAAACCGTCGGGATTCGAATTTGGATTTTTTTAAGACATTTTAGTGATAGGACTTGATGGTTTCAATTATTTGATTAATTTTTGGATTATCTTCACAAACTGTATGTATGTCTTTTTTCCTATTATTTCTGTGTTTTCCAGGGAAATAAATTATTTTTGTTAAAATTTACAAAGCTTGTTGGCTTCACTATTTTCTTTGTTACTTTAAACGAGCCGAATTTTTTTTTACAGTATAGGATTGTGTATCAGGTCATGTTCTGTCTTTTTCGTTAACTTTTTTAACTACTTGCACCCTAAGGCTGAGTTGTGAAGCATATTTTATCTTAAATTAATTGGTGTTATTGTGTGGCTGCGCCGATAGTTGAGGTTTATAACTTGAATCAATTGGTGCCACTGTATAGATGGGCCGATAGATTAGGTTCATAACCAATTTATCCTGCCTATTTGTTTTGGAGCCTAGTTTTGTCTTGTGGTGCAGTTTTTTACCTATATTTCTCTGAGGCTTGACGTTGGCTAGGTTGGTCCTGATGGTCAGGAGATGTGACTTCCTTATATTCATACTAAATTTGGAGTCGCATTAGCTGATCATACAATTAATTTCCTGGTAGTGATCTAAATATTGTCAACTCGTGCCGCAGGGCCTGATAACTACAGAGACTAGGACCACCTATATTCTTAATTTTTATTTAGTTAGGTTGGTCGATCATATGGTTGATCTGTTATAGGTGAACTAACCAGACTAGTTAACGCACATTATAATGAATTTGTTTTGAATAAATAAAATATAGGACAACACAATAAGAGGTTTCTCAAATACAAAACAGGAATTTAAAACTGAAAAAGTTTAAACATTAACGCATTTATAAGGTTCATAACGTTGTGAAGTTAGTAGTATACATAGATGGTAATTCTCTCTCAGATAAGGTTTCTGGCTTCGAAACCCCCACCTCTTGAAAATAAATATATTCTGACATTTTCTATCGTCTCACAGACCCCTCTCTCTCTCTCTCTCTCTCTCTCTCTCTCTCTCTCTCTCTCTCTCTCTCTCTCTCTCTCTCTCTCTCTCTCTCTCTCTCTCTCTCTCTCTCTCTCTCTCTCTCTCTCAAATAAATCACCATCTCAGAAAATGTAATAGTTTGAAATCAAAATGGGCCTCTAGATCAAAAGTGTTTCTCAAATTAAACAATAAAATATTATACATAATGTATCATTATGATCCAATTGGACATGTTCGATTTGATCTAACAAATATATTTTGTAAGAGTGTATATTCCGTCAAATCAGCACCTAAAATACTGAGCTATTGTAATGGTTTTTTTTAAAGTTGGTTACCATATATCACCAAAATATGGGTCAGTATGGTTATTCACGGCTGAAAATGACGAACGAATAAGCGGTAGGGCAGATTATCTAATGATATTTATTGATAATAATGTTGACGCACTTTTTCATAACGATATTTCTAAAGCGATGCAAAATTAAACATCTGCTACTCTTGTAACTCATATTTTATTGTAATCTTTTACATACCTGCTTACTCTCATTGGCAGAATATCTGTTAACATTATGTCAATGATACGAAACTCTAGTTTCAAATCAATCGTCTATATCATATTTTATACCACGCAAAAAGATCTTATCTGATCAACTAACTTTTTATAAGTGATACTTGCTGTTTTACAAGAATTTGTTAGTCGCAAGATGAGTATCATTTTTATACACGCAGATGCAAAAGAAACACCAACGCCAGATAATATTAATAACAATTAGTGAAATGATGCTTCACTTGAATTTATACCAGAGCTGTCATTAGCAGTCCTAAATATGATAACACTCGAAGTACATTGTTATAGTGTTTGCAACACTTTTTCACACATAAAAGATTTTTATGATAATATCTATAATATTTGCATTAGAGAATCCACATCTAGTTTTGGATTTTTTTTCTGAAATAATATTAAATCAACTATATCGTTTTCATTATATATTATTTGCTTACATATTTTATACAATAGTACCAGTACCTGAGTTTGATATATTATACAGTGACTTTATCATCTAAGTAATTAATTTAGGTGTTTTCAGGAGCAAATTCCAGACACCACCAGAATGACACTGCGGTTAATTTTGTATCATCGGTAGGTTCCAGTAGAAATGTTTGAAGCATCTTTTATAACACCTGAGATACAGATCTAGATCCAGAAATCCTATCGGCTGAATAAAACTATAGACATGTGATAAATACTAATTTTTGTACCGCTAAATACGGATAGTATAAACACACCAGTAACTTCCGAATTATGTTTGATGTCCGAATTATGTTTGATATTGTTATTTTGCGGTGTCAATTTTGCTGCTGATGATTATATTGTATATACGATAGTGATAGCTCGTCTATGAGGAATTTTTAAAAAATTAGTTTTGTGAACGATGTTAGGAATGCCACTGACAATATTGTTCGATTTTGTGTTAATGTCAAAGACTTTAATATCTACAACCGCTGGACTTCCAAAATTTTCATTTATCGATCTGTTTATTTTTCCATGAAAATTCATGAACCTTTGTATGTGACTACTATAATCAATTCTAAATGCGGTAGATTCATAGTTAATTATTGTTTTTGCTGACACTGTCGGAATGTTTCTATCATCGACATGTATTTTAGTTGTATCGAAATCTGATTTCTGGTGTTCTGAGATCATTCACGATTATTGTCTATATTGAGAAATGCACGCATGATACCACCGCGCACTAATACTTACTTAGAATCTTTATCATCGACGTACTTTTGTTGCTGCGTCGAATTCTACGGCTGAGTCTCCAAATTATGTGATTTTATTTTTATTCATAATAATGTTACCAATAAATGAATCGCCACCTTTCTTTAAAAAAAAAATTGCTAGCTAACCTACCGGAATCTTTCATTTTACCTTAAGCAGCAAAATAAACTATATTATTAGCAACTGCGATATGAATTCGTACAAGGACATCTGACGGTTATATATTACTTGTATTTAATCGTCCATATTTATCTTGAAAAACAACTTCATTTTGATCAACGCTTAATAAGTTATTATTTTCATTTCTGAGCTGATCAAGAGTTGCTTTTTTAGATAAGTCACATTGCTGAGCTTGAGACAATGAATCTGCTACTTATGCTCCAAATTGTGTATAATAGCTCATTATTTATTTATTGTTTGACAAATTTTATATGACATAAAATTGTATAGCAATGATGGCAAAATCGTCGATATTAAAGTTTGATACTGAACGTCTGGTGAAACATAATCAAAACAATGAACTTCCAGACTGTCATTATCTTACTGGTGGAAGAACTCGGTCGGGGAAGACAAACTTGCTTATGAATTTATTTCTCAGGGATAATCTTAACTACCATCGCATTTATATTTACACAGTTAATCCACAACAGGATAAGTACGAACTTATAATGACAAACTTCGTGATGATCTTGAGGCTGGCGATGATTTCTTTATTATCAAACAACCAGAAGAACTTGTTCCAGTTAAACAACTTGATTTGTTTGAGCTACGATAGTTGTTTTTGATGATATTCTGCTATACAGTGAGGAAATGAATAAAATCAGTTCATATATTTATTTCGTTATCAAAAAATAAACAATGCAATTACATTATCTCGCCCAAGGTTTTGATAATGTTGAGATATTTAATAGGCGAAATACGGGTTGTTTTATATTATTTATTATATGCTCATCCTTTTTATCCGTTAACTTTACATTGTCAGAATTGTTCAATATTCACCGCTATTTAATACCCTCATACTGTATCCCACGCGCAAAGGAACTATTTTCTAACGTAAACAATTTTTTTATGAGTGAAATAAAGCATATATTTCATCGACGGTCACAAACCAGCAAATGTTTCATAGACTGAGACATACAAACTGCTTTGGCACATTCTGCATTTACTTTTTGATACAATGTTTCAAATATATATATATATATATATATATATATATATATATATATATATATATATATATATATATATATATATATATATATATATATAAACGCTTTACAGGTTCCTCACAATAAACGCAAATTATATACATAAACTGTCTTCTTCAGTTGTTAATAAAAATGGCCAAAAAATACTTACAATTTTACATCCTGAATTTTCTAAAAAAAATATATTTTCGTAGGTCTGTAAATCTGAATTAGATGAGCCATGTCATGGGTTATCAAGATTGAAATTATGAAATTGTACTGTAATTTCAAGTATATTCTAAGTGTAGTCACATCCTCCTTACTGCACTCAAAATGAAATAAACATTAAATTACACAGCATCTTTTCAATAATTGCAATTGGAAGGTTTTATAAGTTTTCCACATTGTGATCTGAATCATTCAATGACAGAAAAGAAACACGCATGCAATGTCAACACAATTCAAAACATTAAATTGGCAGACGCATTTGGAAACCGATGCAAGTCACTTCATGTAGATAAATCCAGACCAAATTCAAAAGATTGCGTTGAATCGACAAAAATACCAAAAGGTATTCATTCCAGATCAAATTGAAAAGATGTTACAATGCGTATTCATCAACAATATAACTCCAAATTTCAATTTTATGTAGAGCTAGCGCCATTTTCTTTCGAAACTTACGTCTAGCGCGCGACCAACTTCATATTTATCTGGGCCGAGTTATGCGCTCATTAATAATGTGGTGTAATGATCCATCAACACTTGTATATTTAGTTTGGATTACGGCGTACATTTAGTTACTTTATTTCTTTCAGTGGATTTTTGTTTATCTATTTATGCATTTGGAAGAATAAGAAATGAACATATAATAAAAAGGTTACAGTATTGGCATGGGAAAATATGAACTCGTTTTTTCGGAAGGATATACTGCACTCCCAAGATCGTGCAGTATATCCATCCGAAAAACTCGTTCATATTTCCCTATACAAATGCAGTAACCTATAATTACAGGACTGAACAATGTTGACGTTAGAAATATCGCGAACGAATAATGAGGCTATGTAACAAAAGATAAATTTATTGATTATATCATAAAGCAACGTCAAATAAATATGACTTCCTTTGCTTGATAAGTGCACAAATTATACGAGTAAAATGTTTCCATGTATTAAAAATATCTACAGTAATTGTTTTAGAAATAGTATATAATTGATGGACAAACAAGAAAAGTACAGAAAACATATAGAAAATCTAAAAGCATTGCGCAGTCTCAAGCAAAATTAAGCAACAAGTACAGCAAGCAAGACGTGGCCAAGTTGCTGCAACAGAAAAAACAGCTACAATTACTGTTACCAGTTACTGAAGCTTTACTTTGAAACCATCCTGAGAATGGTACACTATCAGAAGGAGAACTTAAAAAATAAAGGATAAAGGTTTGGCTAGATTAGTTAAAGAACAACAAGAGGCTGCTGCTGCAAAAGTTATTAAAAGATCTGAGGAAGAAAGAAAAAAATGATCTGAGCACTTGTAGAAAATATCGCTGGTCCGGTTGCATGAAAACCTGAACCATATCGGCTGATAAATGATCCACTGCCACTTGAAGAAAGATTATCAAGTTTAACTTCACAAGAAAGTCAAAATATTTTAAATAAATTATCAAATTGAAGAGGAGCAATAAAAAATTAGCGAAATGACAGCAGAGTTTATGGAAGTTGAAATTAAAAGACGATTTTTTTAGAAAAAGAGACAAATAGTGATATACTTGAAAGTGAATATGATTTTTGTGACAAACAATATAGAAGATTTTGATAATATCAGTAAATGAAAGGATGATATATTTAAGAAACTTATCACTGGTTTAGAAAAAATAATGATAGTAATTATGCTGATAATGAGTTAAATACAACCATAAAGAAACAAGATATTCCTCCACTTGTTGATAGAATTAGGGATTGTGTTATTGCTAGAGTAATCAGAATAACAGCATTTTATAGTAGAAGAATAACTTTTGGTACGGGGTTGAATTTTGAAAGAAGTTTTTGTATATCTGATAACATTCGTTAGAAAAATGCAAAGAAGAAAAAAGGAACTCAAGTTAGAATATTTTCATCAATTACTGAAATGATTGGTAGATTAATGTTACTGATATCATAAGGAAGCTGGAAATGTTGGTGTTGAAATTGATAAAGAAATTATTGGTATACTTGATAATTTGAGATCGAAAAAGTTGACGATTACTAAACTTTACATCGCGACTTAATCACAGCAATTTAATTTTATAGAAATATAATAATAAATGTCAGCAACATTTTTACTAGAATCTGTCCAATCTGATAAAGATAGCGCAATTTTTTGTCAAGTATATTCCTTCAATAGAACTAGGTCATGCTAAACAATATGAAATTGGACTGTTTCTTGCGCTTGTTGGTAAACTATGGCAAATGTAAAAACTAGAGTAAATGATAATTTTCAATTTACATCTGATGATCTACTTTCTCCTGATTTTAAAAAATTCATATCAATTAAAATTCCACCAGGAGCTTATAATATTTCTGATCTAAATAAAATAATAAAAGAACTTAAAACAGATAAAGGAGTTTCAGTCGATTTTGTGCTAATCCCAAACAAAACACGTTTATCGCTAGAATAACAGTAAAAATATGATAGTTCGTTTCTTACCAACAAGTATTGTAGAACTGATGGGATTTAAATATGATGCATACCTTTTATTAAAAATGTTGTTGCTTATGACGAACCAAGTGCCACTAGATATGACTGATGTAAACACAATATCAATAAATTGCTCTATTGCTTCTCGATCTTATTCAACTAAGGGCAGTAAAGGACAAACGATATACAGCTTTTCAACAGAAGCTCCACCAGGTTCTTTTATGCAAATTAATCCACTTCATATTATTTATTATCCGTTAAATGTTGAAAATCAAGACGAAATCGTTAGTTAGGGCTCTGGAGTTTCCCCATGCTATTTAAAAAGGGAGTCCAGAGGAATCCTCGATATCCAACAAATAAAATACTCTCTACCAAGTAAACACGACCTGGGTGCTCTGTTGCACTGTTCTGGTGTTGCCGTGGTGGAAGAGTGTACGAAATTTGTTGGACATAAATAAGGATTCCAGCCCAACCCCGTTAGGGTAAGCTAGGAAAGGTTTATGTGTTTGCGTCGTATTTTCAATGAAAATATAAACAGCAGAATGATTTGAACTCGTGATCTTGTGAATTCATCAAAGGAGCACTCCACACAAGGACTTTTTCGAAAAAAAAACATCGCTAAACTAAAATAAACCTCATTAGGTTCCTGGCCAAAATAAAGGCATTTAAATAATTAGTCCTCTAAAGTTTTTTTGCTTCAGATATTCAGGAAGTCGCAGGGGGTAATGTCTTAACCAAAAAAAATGAAAAGTTTCGTTGGCAACAAAAAGGCCTACATAATATAGACTACCCTGTGAGTTTTCTAAGTTTAGTCTTGCATATTTAGAAATTCGCCGCTGGGGTATGTCTGAAAGAGACTCTTAGAACCTCATTAGGTTTATCTGACAAACCTCGTAGAATGGTAGAAAAAGTCATCCTACTGTTTATGTTTTGTCTTTCAGTTCATCTTGCTGTTTATATTTTGTCTTTCAGATTTGAAATATCATTATCAAATAAAATATCAACCATATTGTCGATAAATAACATTGGATCAGTTGTACAACCCACTTTTAGCTCGTTTTTGCTAGCAAACGAACATACTGATCCGTATTTACTCGGTCAATGATAACCAACTTTTTTAATGTGATCGCTTTTTATGCTAGGTTTTATATCAGCATAATTTGAGGCTGATTTGACTGAATATTTTTTTTAAATATCTGTCAGATCAAATCCCATCTTATATAATATTTATTGTTCAATATACAACAAAATCTATTGGGCAAGAATTCCCTTTTGGTTTCAAAATATTTCATTTTCTTAGATAAGAGGGTGGTTCTTTTGAGGAAGAAGGGGTCTCAAAGGTAATAAAAAAAAATTCAGAATCAATTTATTTTTAAGTAGGGGTTCTTAGCTAAAATTAACTTATTTGAGAGAGGATCATCCTCTATGTATGCTACTGAGCTAAACGTTACTTCCAGCAATAAAAAGGCAGTGTCATTTTGTCATAAATGCACGTTTCGTTTATGAGCTAAAGTAAAGAGTACTCAATATCTACAAAAAGCATACTTAAAGTTTATCGTGTTAATATCTACAAAAGGCATACTTATAGTTTATCGTGTTAATATCTACAAAAAGCATACTTATAGTTTATCGTGTTAAGACTCACTCGTCTTAATCTAACGAACAAAGATGGAGAAAAAAGTGAAAACTAACATGTTTTGTAAAATTCAACAGAAAAATATTTTCCTTAGAATGCAAAGTAAAATTTTAAAACCAACTTACAGTATTGTGAAATTAAATTCCAAATAGTCCGTTAAGTTCTAAATAAGTCTAAAAGTGTAGATTTTACCGAATGAGTTCAAGTTTTGTTTCGAATGTCTTGAAAGGGATGATGTGGTAATAGCCTGGAAAAGTGTTAATGTGCTAAAGATTTGATTTACCACAGTGAGAAAAGCCAAAGTGTCTCTCAATTCACAAAAAATTCAAAATGATGATTTAGTTCGAAAGTAGTATTGAGCAGATTATAAGTCCACTGAAGCAATTTAAGTAAATCAATCCTACGAAACTGAACACAACATAAAGTCTGATTTCACTTTTTTATGTTAGGATAGTAATGATTAACTGTAACAAAACTGATATAAAAACTTAACTCATAATTACATGACCAGCATGATGGTCAAAAGATCACTTCGATAACATCGTAAGTTATCAACAAGATCGGATATATCACCAAATGTTAAGTAAAAAATACGGCAAGCATAGGTACTTCAGGAATTCCCGAGGGGAACACTGATGTCATGAACTCAAATCCATATTATAAAATACCAATAAAAAATAGAATTCATAATATATAATTTACAACGATAAATAAAAATATTTTTGAAGTTGTTTGTAAAATAAAAGACATTAGTCAAGTAGGCTTTAACTCCCTCCCTCAATTATGGTAAAAGGTCTTTCACCCCACCCCATACAAGTTAAATATACATAACAAGTAATCATGAACAAAAAGACAACAGACAATTAAAATTAAGTAACATAATCATTTTTAGAATACTTATGATTAAAACAAAGTCACTAAACGTTCTGATGAAATTCCAAGACTTCGCTAATAAGGAAAAATGCACACAATACTGTTCATACAACATTGAATCTGATCCTTTAAATCTTATGTTATTGAACAGAGTCGATATATCATTTCTTCTCATAAGGTCAATGGTGTCGTCTTCCAGGGAGGTAATCAGAAAAAAATTAAAATATTCCAGACTAATCATTTGAAAAGAAAACAACGTAGTCCTTGTGAATGACTATCACCTGTGTTGATCGCTAAGATGGCTAAAGCAGAAACGCTTAATTCCAAGTAGTTTTTAACAAATTGAGTAAAAAGGTAAAGCTCTTCCAAGGTATCCATTCTTTTTCTTTACTTTTTGTTTTGCTTTTACAGGAAATGATAAATTATCAGTCCGCTTCTGGCTTTTTTCCTTGAAATATTCTGCCAAGTAAGTCGACGAACCAAGGGTAGTATATCTACTCTATTTCTATACAGCTTCGACACGTTTGGTTTCCATAGAAGTGAATAGTTGAAAGTAATGGTCACACAAGTTTTCTTGTGTCATTTTCTCAAAATTTACCCTTCTGTGATGAGAGTCCATGCCTCTTCCAGATATTCTTCCAACTTATCTTCTTGACAAATCGGCAAATATTTGTCGCAATCTTTCTGACTATATTGATCAATTTCACATCCATGACAATCTTGTCTGGTTAGACCTGTCACCTCAGTCATTAGTTTCAAAAAGACAAAACGCTGTACTCGTTCTGGCAATCTTCATATCATGACTTTATTAGTGTCATATTCTTCTGGATCATAAACATTCACATCGCCAATACCCACAAGTTATTTGTGTTCCATCATTTCTTTTCTAATAGTCAATGATCACCTCTATCAAACTGTTGATTTCAATAGCATTGTCAAATACTGCATAAAAGATGCACGCTAGCGTGTCATAATTTGCGTAGCAAATCATCTAGCGTAAAAATACGCAACTGCTTTTAATTTATTGGATAATTAAAATTATAAAACTTTTGGAAACAGTTACTACAATATTGGCGACATCGTCAAAATAAAATGATTTCACTGGCTAGGCAGTCAATTCTGCGTGTGTATATGATGTCACTGTTGTTGACATTTACATTTCTGAAAGGATACTCGTTACTAACATATTGGATACTATTCACACAATCTCACCCGTGAATGAATTGTACGAAGTAAAACCTGCCAATGTAAATGGTTGTACAAATAGACCTTCTTAAAAGATTTTGCATAGAAAAATCTGCCAAAACGTTACATGATTTTCATTTTATGTACATCAATTACTTAGTTCGGATCATGGTGCCTGGTTTCGTGATTGTGCTAGGAGATGTTAGTAGTTCTCCATGTCCATCACAACCATTTTGAAGTCAGAGATACGAATTGGTTTATCTTCAGTAGCCATCGAGTAGAGTTATTAATCGTAATGAGGCTACATTGTGTAGCATACTCACATATGAATGTAGTATCGAAAATTTTTCGCCAGCTCCACCGTATATATCAGTTGATAACGATATAACTCCGATAACAATTCCCATTGGTGCACCAGAGGATGGCTTCCCTGTTCACAATTGCAGCAACACCAACGCTAGCAGTTGCGGCAAGGTCACAATAACATCAATGACCATACACGTTTAGCATCGATGTCTTTGCAATTTCAGCCAGCAGTTGTTCCGCTTCGATTATTTTCTCACGTACGAAACAATGAGGCTCATTTGTAGTTTTTGCATTAATATTGTCATATTAGGCAAATTATAATTACCTTTGTGAAAACTTTTTTTGGTTTTTCCTAATCTGCAGTGTTTATCGCCAGTTCTTTGGGGTGGTATGTTACGTTAGTATTTTATGTTATATGTAAGCGTTGAGCAGCTGTGTTGGGCATACTGTGTATTCCAGCGTTTTGCTGACAATATTTATGAGTGATCCACAAGTATAAATTGTTAATTTCAATTTGTACAATTTTTTTTTGTTTTGAGATAAATATTTAGAGATTAGTGTTTCATTTTGAGAGCATCAGCTATTACATTGCCAGACCATAGAGCAGTGTATAATGGGATGGGAATATTTCCAGCTAGAGTGGGTGGGTGGGCAGGTAGTTAGGCACGTTTAGGCAGAGGACAAAGTTCTTCTTTAAAAATGTGGGCATCAACTGTGGATGTCCTTTATGGACCCCTATCTGTATATGTTGTTGTTCCTCAATATGTGACCAACTTTTCAATATTGATGTTAGAGTTGTGCATGATTAGTCTTGGTGCAAGCTATGAGAAACAAGTTAATGGGGTAGTGGCTTTTTTCTTCATGTCTTATTCCCTTTTCTTTTCCAACATTTCATTTTGAATTTTGTTTAGTGAGAAAGGCATCATCGTTTTGACCCAAGCTTTTATTTCACCTCTCTTCATGACCTTTGGTTTGCTTTTCAAGATAGACTTGAACTCTCAGAATACCTTAACTCTTTGACAAATCAACATATAAAGAATATTTTTGGCCTGTTTTCAGTTTTTAGTGTTGTATTTAATTTATATTGTGTGCATAACCTTTGACCACAATTGTGAATATGAATTTGGGCCCACCTAAATAATGTGTTTTTATAACATGTTTACAGGAGCTTTAGTCGAGTTTTTTCCCTTGGAAATTCTATTATCAACCCGATTTTTTATGCATTAATTACACAAATTATTTACTGATATTTGAGTTCAATGTCTACCTTAAAATGTTCTGAAAACAAACTACTGACCCCCCATCCTGGTCAATTTTTTTCTTAGGTTTCTAAATAATGATAGGATAAAACAATTCTGCATTCCTTAAGTTCAGTATATAAATTTGTTTACCTCCGTGTTCTACTATAATTTGAGAGTAATCATTTATCTCAAAATTATTTGTTGGAATTAGCATTTTGGAGAAAATTACTCTTGGGATTATTGTGAATTCAAAAACATTGATTAGAGACTTTTTGGCACATCAGCTCATCCATGATTATTAGCATATCAGCACATTCAAAATGTGAATTCTTTACGAACACAATACTGTTCGACATCTGATAGAACTTGAATGGTTATTTTTTGTTTAATTCATAAAACTGTATTCTTTTATTAAAAAAATTTCATCTGGTATTCCAGGAAAATCAATTGTTTGTTGAATTTTAATAAACATTTAAGTTTTGCTTCTTTCTGCAACTTAAGACGATAATAATAGGAAATTAAAGTAATTTGTTGATTTTTTTAAAAATGTGCTGACATCTTTTCTGTTTTTTTTTTCTTTCAGCTTTTAATTTTCCTGTGCTCCTTCAATTAATTTGGGTTATTTTAGTACTCTGCAGTTTGTCTTTGGCCTTTCTCCTTTTATCTATTCTTTTTCAAGTCTCTAATGTTAACCATCTTTATCTTTTGATAACCAATGATTTTCTTTGCTGCCTAAGAGTTATGGTCTTCTCCATCTTCACTGGCATTAAAAGAATTTGACCATCATATTTAATATTTTGTTCTGAGCTGGTTATGCAACCATGTTTTAATGCAAATATGCATTTTAAACCAAAGAATCAGTACTATGAAAAACTGTTCGACATATTTTAGTCTTCAAAAAGGTTGGGATAACACTTATACTTATTTCCACACAATTTTTGCTCAAAACTAATATCTCTGCTTAGTTTCATAAAAATATATTTATCACATTTCAGACTGAAATTACCTCAAAAATCTGCCAATATACATACTGTGTAACTTGCTAAGCATAATAAATACTAGTACTATTCAGGATCTTGGACATGGTCAAAATGTTTATTGCTGGTCATTTTGTGGTATTAGAGCAATTAGCATTGCTAGAAATGGACATAGCATCAAACTTGGAATCGCAAACAGTGGTCAATTCAGTCTTGGAGTATAAATAGGAGACAAGAACCAACCAAGATACCATGAGAACAATTTACTGATGGCAATGCATGACAATAAAAAACTCCCACAGACAAAAGAGAAATCACTCGTCTGCTTCATCTTCCTCCTCATCCTCATTGTTGATCTGGAAGTAGCGTAGCTCATAAGAATCCTTCTGGTTGGCTACTACTCGTAACCAGTCTCGCAGGTTATTCTTTTTCAGGTACTTTTTGGTCAAATACTTCAGGTACCTGTGGTTAAAGAAACAACACTTGATGTAACAAAAACCAAAATTCTTGAGACTTCATCCACTATAAACTGTAATCAAAGACATCTGTCCATGAAAGATTCTGCAACAGGTTACTCACTAAAAAGGTACCATCTTTTCTTGTTTCACATGAAAGCATATTTTTAAGTAAATTACATTTTTATTAGAATACATAATAAATCACAATACATTAGGAATATTAGCTTCCTACCTCACATATTCTAGCCCTACCAAAAGATAAATGTTTTTTTTGTTCATCTCGTACAGACAATGGACAATAACTCTTGTCCATTACCTCCCAGTCACCACCAGATATCACTAGTTTTTTGCTGCGATTAACTAACGAGAGGTGTTGGAAGGGTTTTTAAGTAATGTGATTGGGCATGTATTCTCAGAAGCACAATTCACTTGGCTTTCTCTTTTCAATACATTGCCCAATCACATTATGTTAGGAGAATATGTAATAGGATCGAATGCTGAGCATATGATCTCTATCTTGGGTATCTTTCTTGGTAATGCTGGCTGGATTCTCCATGCAAACAGTAACCCATTGTTACATAAGCATCACAGACAAGGGTTACTCAATCTGTAGCCCCTATATATATGGCTAAGAAGACAATTAATGAAATCTTACCTATATGATTTTACTGGTGAATCATGCAAAGCTTAGTGTTTAACTGGGTCAGGTGGTCATCTGTATTGTGGCCACCAAACTTACAGATTCAATGTTTGCTCTTGAAAGTTAGATCTCTCCAAGAAAAAAACTTGAATAATGACTGCATGTCAGCCAACAGCATCTATTTTATTATTACGTTTGAATGCAAGGCTCATGGAGATGGCTGAAATCTCATGAACAGTAATCTTCATAAGGTGACTCGGATCTTGTGAGAATTCAGAGTACACAGAGTGCATAACCAGAGCTGCCAACCCTTCAGACTTGCAAGCAGTTGTTGTTGTAGAGTTTAAAGCCATTTTTCAGCTGATAGACACAAGTCCATGCTATTAGTCTCGATATGATGCTGTGGCCAAACTTAAATTTCATCAACTGGGCTATGATAAATTTGTTTTCAAAATGGTTCAGGGTTTTTGCTTGTTGTGTAATCTTGGCAACTAAAATTGTTAAAAATTTTCAGCAGGCATTCAAGTTTATTATTTTTTTCTCCCAACAGGAAATCCTCTTTAACTGTCTCCAAGTGAGAAAGGCAGGATATGTTCAGCATGAAAACTCACAATGCTTTAGCATTGGTAGCTTGCAGGACTTGAGTGGATTAAAGTACTCCAGAGCTGAAATCTGCTAATGGGGTCTTTAATTTTCCTAATATCTATATGCTTTGTGGTAGCTGTGTTTTTCCCATCCTTCTGCCACATGCCAAATGGGGCTTGTATTGTTGCTTACATTTAGTTCATGTATGATAGGTAAACTGTAAGCAACAATACAAGCCCATCACGGGTGGTATCATTGATTACAAATTAACCATCAGTCATACATATAACATAAATTAATATTAACCCTTTCATCACTAAGTAACTTTGTAGGCATACAGTTATTAACACTAAGTAACTTTGGAGTTGTAAAGCATAACTTGTGGATTTTCAAATAACAAAACTTTGCCAATTTTAAGAAAATGGGCTGGATTGGGTGTCACAATCAAGCTTAAAAATCAAATTTTATGACAAATTCACTAAAGTGTGTATATCTATTACAACTGTTAAAATGCAGGTGAAAACAGGTAATACATCAGGTAAGAATACAAGTAAATATCTATTTACCACTTAGAAAACTTTGAAAGTTCTCAAAACTTGTTCAATTGACCCTACATATACTCATGAATAATTCCAGTAGCAACATAAGTATTTTTTTTAGGTATATAACAGGTACAAGCTTGTCAAATTTTTGTGAAAAGTTAATTGTGTCCACACATCTGTATTGCCTCTTGAATGATCTTCACATTCAAATTCATCAGATGGACAATGTTTACCAAAACATCATCTGAATAGAATATTTGAATATATGTCAAAGCTTTTCTGGATCCATCTAACACTCAGGTGGAACCAACTCTAGAAAACTGTAACAAATCTATTTGGTTTTCCAACTTCATCCAAATAAATGATGTGAAACGCAGAGTTCCTACGGTCCCAAATCTTAAAGTCTTCTTCATTGTCATTGCTCTCACCCTCAAGTGCATGCCATTGCCTCTCCAGATGTCTCCTCTCATTTTCATCCAGCTGTACTAGGATGAAATTGGTAAAGTCCTCTGATAATTCCTTTCATTCCCATCTGATCTTTCTTCGAACTCTGCCATTTTGAATTTCACCATTTGAAAAACTCGTTAAAAGTGCCTACTTTTTTCCAAATTTCTTGTTATTTACAAGCAAAACTCACGAGATAATCCAAATATAATATGAACATTGCAAGAAGGAAGTAATTAGAGGTACCCTGAAATTTATATAGCATGTACTTAACGTTTAGAGGACACTGCTCCATAGTGTTTACAGACTTTCTTCCACTGGACCTGTACACAGGTCAATAGTGATGAAAGGGCTAATGTATAACTGTTAAATTTAAAGCAACAATACAAGCCCCCTGAAATAATATTCATTCAGGAGATGAAATGTCGAACAATTAACAATTAGTGGTGTTGGTGCCATACATGCCCACCCCTGGCAAGGAAAAAGCGTAATCCAAGAGGACAAAATGAGTAATCTGAGCAGAAAAAGCGTAATCTATATATAACAGGATAAAATTAAATGAGCAATGTACAAAACACATGGATATTATCTGCAATTTTGGCATCTGAAAGCATCAGTTTGATCAAAAGACAAAGGTTGTATTCTAAACACAAGTTTGAGTCTGTGTTCTATTAACAGATCGGTAAATAACGTCCCTGCATTTATAAAATTAATTTCCAAAATTTAGTTCTGATGTAAAAAAGAAGTTACATTAGTATTGGAGTTAGCAAAACGAGCCAATTCAAGGCATCTTTGTAATGATTACGCCAAAAGTGTAATGGTTGGCATGTATGGAATACTCGCAGTAGGCATTAAGCAGTTGTTCAACACAAAACAAAAATAATAGTGTGTGGGCATCAGTAAGGTCCTTTATACCCCTCCTCATCTGCAATTGTCCACATTTGAACAACCCCTCTCCTCCCAACTTTGCAGATGTCCTTGATGGATGATCTATTACAAGAAATGATATAGTGTAGGCAGAAATAATGCGAGGGACCTGAAAGCTAGCTGGAGATAATCTATGAATAATATATCCATGGACTTTAAATTAGTTTTTATTAAGGGATTGATCAATGACGTCTAATAAAAAACAAATAAAAAAGTACAAAGAAAATTTGTGATTTTACCTTATCAGAGACATGCATGGCTGACAGACAAAAGATTGATTATAATGAAAAGAAATATAAATATACAGTAGATTATATGAATTATAAGAATTCAGTAGATAACTTCCAGCCAGCTGTCACTTAAATCTCTTATCCCCAACTAAATATTAAATTCGCTTCTACCACCGACTAACAGAGAGCCAGAAATTATGTATAAAAAAAATATGCTTCTGTAGGGAGCAGTGTTTTTCGATTAAAACATATCTGGTGGTGGATCATAATTTGTTTTAATTGCCTCTGTTGTTAGTTGGTTGTTTTTAAAAGTGCCTTTCCCCCAGAGGGAATATGCTTTAATGTTACAGCCCTAAGTATATGTAAAACAATTCAAATCATTTTCAACACTCCAAGATGCAATTGTATACATTACTTAAGCTATCAAATGCAGATTTTACTATGATGAAAGAAAATTTGGCATTAGTTTGAAGGGAGATAATTCAAGTAAATGACATTCACATAGCTGAAATAGAAAATATATGGCAATTCGTTTCCAACTGAGAATAATCTGTTGCAGAACAAAACCATGCAGTTTTTCTTTTCTCACTTGCTCTTTTAAATTACTTGTTTAAGTTGCAGTTTCAATATATTCATTTTGTGAATTTTTCAATTCCTGGAAATCAACTGCAAACTATTAATAGTTTAGTTTATGAGATTTTAAACTATGCAGTACAAACCTTTTGGAGAAGGCAATATCTGCAGTCAGGATTACTTTGGACTTGTTCCTCTCCAATGAGACATTGTTACCCAAGTTGTTGGTTTTCCCATTCACCTTGATACGCTCAGTCAAGAACTTCTCCTGGCAACAAACACAACAGCTGGTATTAGGGAAGGAGACCCTAACCCATATCTAGGAAAGATAACCCTAGAATGACTAGGGAAGATAGCCCTAGTACAAGAAACAATAAGTCATAAATCTTCATCAGGTAATTAACAGTTTATCATCTTCTGTCAATTTCCAACATCTTGAAACTATTATTTCTTTTTTAAATATTTAAAATATAATTCACTCTGTGGCTTGTTACAATTTATCTGAAACCATATAACAATTACAAAAAGGCCATGCCAGAACAGTCACAACCACAATCAAAGCATTGCTGTCAAATGTCAACTTGAACTCACAACCAAATGGTAAAGCAAACTCGCTGTAGAATGAGATGCTTAGCTTCATAAGAACTCTTAGTATGCACAAAAGTTAACACAGGCATTAAATTAGCAGCACATGTAATTAAATTAAAAATGATTCAACCAAAACCTAAATACAAATCCCTTCATTACATCAACCCCAAGGTAATAAAGGCATATAAAAGTGTCATGCAGAATTTCAATTTTACTTAGCTCTGTAGAAATTCATCCCAAGCATGAACAAAGTTCATCAAGGGGTTTAAGAAATATAAGCAAATTAGAAATAGGAAGCATAAAGTAAACAACTTCAACCAAAACCTTCTTGAAGATTTATTAAACTGAGACCTTGTTACCATCTCACTTTTTCCACTAAAGTGAACTCAACTATGCCTAAGTGAAATGACATGAAATAAATTTAGTGTCAATTTCAAAACTGAAATTCTCCCACAAAAAGAGAGGACTATAACCCCCACAAGCCTGACAAGTACCCTAGACCTGCCAACCATGGCAAGATTGTCTCAGGCAAGATTGTCTCAGTAAGGCCATTTATATTTTCCCCTCATAAGTATGAGCAGTTTTCATTAAGGCTTAAGAAAACAAACTGCTATTGTAAAACTGGAAAACGTATTTAAAAGTTTGGTATTCAAAACATGCAGCAATGGTAAACATTATGTTCAAATGAAAAGTTTGTAAATTACATGTGGACCTTATTTGCCACTAGCACAAACGAACAAACTTCAGTTCCAAATCCTATGCAGCTCGCAGGCTTGTGCAATCTCATAAGCTGACATTTTTTGAAGAAAAAAAAAATTCCATTTCACATGATGGCAATCTTATCTCCCAAAACAAGACACTCAAATTGACAAATGATGTCCAATAAATGTAATTGTGACACTTCCTGCTTTTATTCTTAGGAATTTTAACATTCCTTTTTTTAATCTTCTGTGCTGATTAACGCTTTTTAAGACAATTCTTTTCTCTTTCATCAACATGCTGGATGCCATTTTTTAAAAAGAAGATTCTATCAACAGTTTGATCATGCAGATGCTTCTCATTCAAAAAATATTTGCAGTTTAAAGCATCTTTGGTATTTAAAGTTTAGTTAGTCTGTTTCCTATCTCCACTAATTGTAATATGAAACCCCAATCCAAATTAAACATGGATGAACCAATTATCCAGATTTTTCAGCAACTTTGATTTTTCCACAGCTATTGCTTTTATTCCATTAGTCTGTAAAAGGGTTATTTTCGTAAGACTTGCAGCAAAATCGTAAGGGTTGGAAGGTATTACCACAACATACAAATTTCTGAACAGCACACACCATATAATAATGACATTCACATTTCTGGGACAAATCTTACAAGTACTTTTGAGCTTAATACCATATATATTTCATGCACATGTCACACTGGTGATGCAGGTTTAACTTGCCCAAACACCCAATCAGGGTTATGGTGGGCGGGCTATATTAGTTCTTCACAAAGACAGTAGTCATCAGTCTAATATACTTAGGAATAATAATAAACCAATGGAGATTTGTTAAAACAACTAAATTTAAACAGTAAATAAATGAATGCAGCACTAAAACATAAAATTAACAAGTTTGATTAGCAATGAAGAAAAATTCAAAATAGAAGCTCTTGCAGTTTCACTAGCCAAGGTTCTGATTTGATAGCCCTATCTACAACTATGTGTATTGAGCAGGTATTTCAGTGTTTTGGGTCTGTGAATTTTATTGCATGTGGTGGCAAGAAAATTAAGTTGTTCAAATGTTCCAAGGCAGACAGCTGTACTCTTTCCACATATTTCTCCTCTCTTTCCGCTGTGACAAGCAAGCAGTTGCAAACAATCAAAATTCAGCTGGGGGAGGGGAGAAAACAATGTCCCACAAAAGACTCATAATGGAGGTTGGCCTGGTTATGTATCAAATCTCAACACTGTTCCTACATGATCAAGACAAGGTGAGCACACAGCTGGAATGGACTGATAAATAAGCAATTCTCCCATGATGGTCCATGTTTGTACAAATATCTTTCAATCAAATACACTTGTAATGGCCTCATTTTGGTTTGTAGCCATACTTTTTATGTTAACTAACAAGCATCCTTTTAAGATTAATTGCATCCACCATTTTCGGCAGATGTACAATATACCAGTTACATGTAATGGGCTAGTTGGCATTACATACTATGGAAGACAACTCATTACTTCAAATAGATGTTGCTAGATCAAAGCACTAAAATATGTTCAACCAGCCAAGATGTAAATAGGGTTACCATATCGGAACATCGGCTAGCTAAGAGGCAGCTGCTGTAGCTTCATGCAAACCAAACAACTTCCAACAGCCTTTCTCATTCTCTTGTTCACTAAAGATAATAAAACTCATAAGCAAATGCTCTCTTGCCGAGAAAAAGGCTCACAAATGCACATTTCAATGTAATATACAGTCAAACCATCTTATCTAGACCTCGGATTATTTCGACAACCCGCATATGTCGATTGTTTTTGTCCTGTACCGAAAAAATCGTTTTTTATTATGCTATTTTTTGCCATCATATTTCAACCTCTGTCAGGTCATTAACCCGGTTATGCCAGGCATTAGTTTAGGTTTCAAGTGACATGTGGACCCACTTAATTCAATGAAATGCAACATTTTATCGTCAATCTTGCAGAAATTATACAAGAAATGGTCAGCAAAGTCGATCGATTTTCACCCACAATTTGGGCAAGTTATGGTGGTAATCACATGCTTTTTTAGCATTCATTCTATTTTTGGTTCCTAAGAGTAGCTTCATCAATTAGTTTATTAAGAATATATCATGTTCACTACATAAAAAATTCAAGGGTTTAAAAAGACAAGAGTGTGCACAAATTACAATTTAACTTTATTTTATGAAAATGTAGAATCATAGAAGTCAGCTAAATGACAGCTGTATATTTTCCTTTTGTTTTTATGGTACATTTCAGATCTGAATTATGTTCAGAAATATATGCATAAAACAATAATCAAGGAGATACAAGTAATTAAAATTAATAATGAATGCAGGTGGAAAACTGCTGATCACCTGAATATTCAAAAGTCATGAAATTGTTCCATATGCACCTAATGATTTATTTTATAGTATTTTATGACAACATAGCCAAACATGTCAGCAATATTTTCAAAATATCTAGGAATTATAAACATCATGATCTGCACTGAATTATATTTATTTAGCAATTTGAAGTAAGATCAGTCTGCTTTTGTTTAATCTGACGCAGATTTGTAACTTTGTAACAACAATTCAAAAGCACTTGTTTTCTTACATATGCTCGGCACCAGTGACACTTGCAACAAACAATTTCATTTTTTTAATGCATTCAGCCTTTTCATGAAACAGCATATAGATGTACTTGTCAACAGAAAATAAAAGAAATTTATTACTAGGCAGAACATCACCCTATATATATATATATATATATATATATATATATATATATATATATATATATATATATATATGCTGGGAATGGACAATCTCTGGCTCTTGGCTTCAATACAATGGCAGAAAGGCTCAATAATTCCAGGCTTGAGCTCTTTTGTTTTGTTTACTTATTTGTATTATCTCTTCTCTGGGTCTAACAAAAAACTTGGCTTCCATTGTCTTAATAACCATTGTATTTGATATAAAGCCAGTAAGTTCAAAGAATCAGTTTACTGCTAGTTACTGGGCATGCTAATTCACCACTTGGGCATCTATTTGTCATCTGGAATCATAATTGTTACAAACTCACATTGATGCCAGTAGGAAAAGTAGTATACTCAACATCAACTTGCTTTAATAATAATACTCTTTGTAACCCATGCTAGGGAAAGGAATGTCATTTACACTCATAGTGAATGTATTTTCAAAAGCATATATTGATCTTTATTTGCAAGATACTGTCACATATTAACCTGGATATAATACAATCTTGGTTATTTTGCACCTAACAGTCTTATGCGTGAATGGCAGGTGCCTGAAAGCATGTTTCTCTCTCTTGTTTGTGATTTTCTTGGATAAATTTTTCAGTCATCATAAGATTCAAACTCTGGGTACATCCAAACATGATTTGTTTTTCAATGCTTCATGTATTATATAAGTGATACAAGCTATAGATGAATGCATACACTACATGTGATAACTGTAGTTGATATTTTTTCAGTAAATTGCTCATGATGATCAAATAGAAATAAATAATAACACCAGGTTAATTTCTTTCTTTTTATTATCAATTAAGCATGTTTTGTATCTTATTGTAACATGCAATGGGTGGGGATTCCAGTTAAACAAAAAAGCAAGAGACTGGAGCAATGGTTAAGGACATCTTAAAAATTATGTGACTGTTTTTTTATGAACCCAGATATCTCAAAACCAGGTTATGTCAGTGAATTTTTTTACACCCGGATGTATTAGTTAAAAGGGTTTGACTGTAATTAGTTGGGGGTAAACAATTAATGCCATGTCCATGCTCTATAGTAGAGAGTGGTGGATTGTGATATGGCTCAATGTGTGCACAGTTGGTTCATGTGAGATTATGTCAAGGATAGTGTGGGCTGCAAGCAAGTAGGGTATACACCTAAAAATTGTTGAAAAGTTTGAACACAACAGGTAAAATACAATTATCTCAAAAAAAGTTCTCAAAACTTGTTCAATTGACCATAGATGTACTAATGAATAATCCCAATAGCAACATGTCTTTCAGGTATTTGATAGGTAGAAGCTTGTCAAATTCTCGTTAAAGTTAATCGTGAGTAAAACAAAGCTGTTTTTCTTTTATCTTCAAGTAAAATAAAACAGATACACCTGGATTACTGGCTTTGTAGGTTTTGTGCTTCTTGTTGCAGACTTCACAGTCTATCAGTACTCCCACTTGGCACAGGCCAATGTTTTTTCATCCAGTCTTTCTTCATCAATGTTCAGTTGTCTTGGTCTTTTGAAGGTTCTTGTTACTTTCTGAACATTTTTGATCAGCTCATGGGCCACATGCATGCAAAATGACAACAAGTCTATTGCCCTTTTGCCAGGTGAATTATGATCCACAACTGTACACACCAAGACAAAGGCATTGTACACACTCAGTTTTATCTCTATTCGACAAACCATTGGACAAGGAAGCAGAGTGTTTGTTCCTTCTTAATTCCACCACATTGTAGTTTGATCTGCTACTAGTCTGGGACATCATGAAAGATAAAAGACAATATGATTGTCTTTCCAGTAGGATGCTAGCAATGGCTGGCTCATTTGACAGTCTGATGTTCCTCTACACATTCTTCTAGCAGCAGCATTTGATTGTACCAGGGCTTTAGGATAATCTTTATGATTTGTTGTTACTGTTCCACACAGGAATGTTTTCCATTGGTACAGGCAATCAGCCAGTTGAGGTCTTGTATAGACATTGTCAGTGTATATCGAATAGCCCTTCATTTCAATTGGTTTTGCAAGAGTAATTATCACCTTAGATGACAGACCAAGGTTTCCATTCACAACTTTTGCATTCTTTCCAAGATAAATGTCAACATTATAACAATGTATCACAGAATCTGCCAGAACCCATATCTTTATTCCAAACTTAACTGGCTTATCTTTCATATATTGTTTCAAGCTCAGTATCCCTTTCAAACGTACCATAGCTTTATCAACTGTAACTTGTTTTTGAGGGACATATTCAGACTGGAATGCACATCTTAAATGGTCTATTAAATATCTCACCTGTAATTTGTCATTTGGAACACACCTGTCCTTGCTGAAGTGCAGGTAGCGTCTGATCTGGAAAAAATCAATCTCTGGACATAACTTGGACAATTTTGGTTCCCAGAAGCCAGTGTGTATCACTTTCTGACCAATACAATTCATACATCCAATTTCATGGTGTCCATAATAATCAAAATTCCATATAATGCCTTGATTTCATCGAAGGTGAGATCTGTTCACACACCTGTACCGCCTCTGCCACGTTTTATTGTCACATTCAAGTTTGTTAGACAATGTTTCCAAATTCTTCATCGAAAATAGAATATTTGCAAATATTCTGAAGCTTTCCTGGAGCCATCTAACACTAGTGGGTCCAAACAAAATTAAGTGGAGCGTACAATTCCTCTGGTTCAAAACCTTCAAAATCTTGTGCAATCCATTGTCTCTCCAGACGTCTTCTCCCATTTTCATCCAAATTTACCAGGTCGAAATTATTCAAATCCTCTAATAACTCAAAATCAGACATTTTACTCTTCTATGAACTGTCTTCAAACTCCGCAATTTTGGATACAAATTTCATCATTCAGAAACACGTTAAAAGTTCCTACTTTGTTTGATATTTCTTGTTGTATACAAGGTAAACTCACGAGATAATCCAAATATAACATCTACATTACAAGATGGATGTTATTAGAGGTAACCTAAAATTTATATAGTCTGGTACTATAATGTTAAAGAAGAAACTGCTCCAGACTAGTGTTTATGGACTTACTTCCCCTGGACCGTTTTTTTCTGCCAATAGTGATAAAAGGGTTAATTTAGATACTTTTTAGGTGATCCTTGAAACAATTTCAGATAACAAACTTGAAAAGTGGATGGCCAGAAGACAGGAGTTTGATAACAGACAACCACACAGTATCTTCTGGTTCATGACCTGTAATACGAAAGAATTCCCTAAAGTATCACTAATGGCCAAAAAGAATGTCCTGGAATTCAAGACCATTTCTTCCTTTCAAAAAGCCCAGTGTTCAAACCATCTCATTATTTAGCTATCAGAAGATTTTTAAATTAGCTGCTGTGGATGTCACATTGGTAATTATATAATATATATGCAAAACCAACAAGACAACTAAAGTCTTGCTGTCAGAACATTAAATTTTGGTCAATAAGATTTTCAAGATGGTTGCCATGGAGACCATATTGCGAATCAGATTCAAACTATTTCTATTTAGGACCAAAATGTATTTCAAAGAAAGCACAATTTCAAAATGATCTGCCATCTAAAAGTAGCAACCATACAAATACTTTTAAGATGGCTATCATAGCAGCCATGTTGGATATGCAGCATTTTCATTCAGGACAAAGAAAACATTGCAAGTCTTAGTGAAAACCCCATTTTGATATTACCATCCATGCTGGTAGTGTGGCAACATGAGGGAAGGGGGCAAACAAGCATTCAATTTTAATTATTTAAACCTTGTTATTATTGCATTTCTTTCCTTTTCCAGGTCCCTAGCCTTCAGTCTAAGCTGAACATTCTCTCCTCAACTGGAAGACCAGAACTGAAAAGAACACTATGCCCATCCAACAAGTCACAAAAACACAGAATATCCTCTTTTGACTTGGTAAAATGAAGTTATCTTTGCAGAAGTAGAACACAGAAGTATCATAATCAAAAGTAGTTCCCCTCCCAACTTTTGAATAGCATTACCTGCTAACATTGCATTGCTGAATATACTAGTTAAACGGGTGGTTGATGGCCTAAACAAATCTGGTCTAGACAGTTTCTCAACTAAAGCCCTTACTCTAGTGTACTAAAGACAGTAGGTTGTTTGCAAATTACAAATGGCATCTCTCAACACTGTCCAAAGGAGTGATTCAAATAGGCCCAAGATAAGCAACAGCCCCAACTTCGTGGGATTTATTTCTCATTCAAGAAATGTCAAATATCAGCTTTGTTATGTTTGGCCATCAAATTATAATTTTGCTTAAATTGGCAAAAACATTCAAAACCATGAACATCAAAGAGATTTTGTCAAACTTATGGATGTATTGCATCAGGAAAAGGGCAAATTTTTAAAGAATTAGACAATCATGTAATACAGCATTTATCATTTGTGGACTTCAATACCATTTAGTTAAAGATATGTAGGCTAGTTAAACTGGGCGTTTTTCAAAATTATTTATTAATTTGGACTATACTCTCGTACTAACTACTACTCCACATTTATGTACCTGATTTGTGACAAGAACTTCACCTGCAGATCCAGGTATGAAACAAATAATCAATTTTTCAGTTTTTGGTACTTATGGCATGTAAAATATAATTGCGCGTTTTTACGCTCAAATTATGCTTTTTGTCTCTTATATTAGTAATAATTATGCATACATGGTCACCCCTGGCAAGGAAAAGCATTATCCAAGTGGACAAAAGGAGTAAACTGAGCAAAGAGTAATCCACATATAACAATAAAATTCAATTGGAATATGTGCAAAACACGTATATTTTCTGCATTTTTTGTGTCAAGAAGCAGCCGTTTGAACAAAGGACCACAGTTGTATTCTACCACTAATTGAAGTCAGTGTTCTTTTAAGTGCTCAGTAAATAACACCCCTGCATTTGTAAAATTCATTTCCACAATTTAGTTCTGCTGTAAAACAAAAAAAAAGTTACCTTAGTATGTTAGTAAAACAAGCTAATTCAAGGCATATCTTTTGTTTTACACCATGACCAATATTAAAATCCTTTCCATACAGCCTGCAATTGACATGAAACTACCCTAGAATGCCACTGTATTGTGTTATTCATGTATTCATCTCTGAGTAGTTTTTTCCTTTTTTTTCCTCCTAATCCATCTTGAAATCATTTGAGAAACAATTCTGCTGTAACAGATGCATCAACTAAAATACAAATGACAACTTTTACCGCCCATTTCTATAGAATGGTTCTGTACTGCATATTATTTTGACCAAAGAATATGTGAGCAAATATTTAAAAAATTTGAAAACCAGTCTCTTCTGTACTAAGCTAGACAGCTGCTATAAATTGAAACAGAGGTCTTCTTGGAAATAGGGCAACTGCTATAAATAGAACATAACACTTTGGAAAGTTATGGCTAGTCTACAGACGAGTGTACATTTGTCATAGTTACACAGAAGCCGTCTTTTCTTGAATACGTGCTGTGTTATCATTGGGATGCTAATAAAAATGAGAAAATAAATTAATTTTTATGGGGAGGTGATTACTAAAAAAGCGTAAAATTTAAATACATTTACACGTAAAGCATAATTTAAACGAGAAAAAGCATAATGATTATGCCAAAAGAGTAATGGTTGGCATGTATGATTATGTTTATACCTCTCTTGGGGGGTTGGTATTTATTAACCAGGTCTGAGTATCCTCTGACCCTTGTCTATTTAAAAGTTGGAATTTGCCAAAACCACTTGGCGTCAGCATAGGGTAGCCACCTACTAGATCACCTACCAAATTTGAAAGACCTTTCATCGATATATACCTAAATGAAATCAAATTCACTTTACACACTGAAGAAAATTGAGGCACAATCTTTTTGCCATGTGTTTTTCTCAAACAAAATATTTGCAAAATGCAATCAGGATTTATTCAATATACAATGCATTGGATTAATGATAGCATTGTGTATACTTCAATCTTAGGCATAGTCTGGTTCTGCTGTTTTGTATGATCCCCGAGTTGGAGCATACGAAGCTGAGAACCAGACTAGCATTGAAAATGTTAGGACAGAGTAGATTCCCATAATCTCACAATTCCATCGAGCTCAGCAAGATTTCGTCCATATGTTTAACCTCAATGCTATTTAAATTAAGCTGTAATCTCCATATTAAAATGGCATGTACTAAGAATCATTAGAGAAGAGAGAAGAAAGTGAAAGAACCAGTACATGAAAGAATAACTATGGATCTCAATTTAATGAAAAATAGAGAAAATAATTCCACTGGCTGGAATACAGCATACTTATTGGGATTACCGGTTCGACTTCTGATCTCGAGATTGCGAAGACTGCACAAGGCAATAATCATTTAGTGACACTGTTTAAGAATTTTCAAAAATCTGCCCTTAATCACCAAAAGATCTCTTTTGAACACATTATTACCTAAGACATTCTTTCAGAATAAAGAAATAAGTAAACTTACACAAATTCATTATTTGGTTTACAAATTCAGGTGGTCATTGCAGATATTTTTGATTTGCTGCAATGGAAGCAAGATGTAAAAGTTTTAAGCGTAACTTATTGAAGATAAAATCATTAGCTTCTTAGAGTCTTAGACAAATGTGTTTTAAGACAAAGTACAATGAAACCGATGATTTCGGTAGTACACATTTTATGACAGTAAATTAACTCATTTGGCTAAAAAGATTTATTTGGATTTTTGTATTTGCTGATATGTAATCTGTTGGTCGATAATATTGCTACAAACAATTATAAAGAGACTGTTTGTACAACTTTAAACTACAAGGAAAATGAGCCAATAAAATTATCCTTTGAATGGACAATGCATGTGTTAACTGTACATGTTGGTTTATTTGTATTTTAGAAAGAGAGAGCATGCTGTGCAAGATGCAATATCCTGTTTTAGCTACAAAAGTATGGATCCGATGAGAATTTATCAGTACATTTTTGACCTCCACTTTTATTTGACCCCCCGTTTTTTTTTCTACCCTCAGTTTTACACCCCTGGGGGATACAATGAGTAATAAGATTTTCTCTAAAATCATGTGCATAGCATTAATCCACAGACAGACAAGACAAATGTACACTGTTGCTTAACTCTGACCTGGTTCTCTCCATTTGCATTCCAAGTAACAGTACCACACAATGTTTGCAACATGCATGTCAATGACATCAGATGTCATATAGTCATGTGATAAACCATTTTTAGTGTTGCTGTGTGAACACAAATAGAATATATATATATATATATATATATATATATATATATATATATATATATATATATATATATATATGAATATGAAAGTCATGTAATCTTCATAGAAAAATGAAAGCACATACACTTCTTAAAATATTTATTCGGAAGGCAATTACCAGAAATCCGTAAATGTTACAGCAATTTCAAGAAAACCAGATTTACTAAGCAGAGGGAGCATGTCAATGTGCTAGTCATGTGATATCAACAAAAAATTGCAGATACGTGCTCTGGTTTATGGTCATTTACCTCAGAACAAATATGTTGAGAATTAAGCGTGCATTATATTTATTTACAAACATTACACAACATCTATTATTTTCAAATTTTGGAAATTTGTTTATTGTTCTATTAACCTACAAAAAAAAAAAAAAAACGAGCTTCAGGTTCACATTTATCCCATTTTATCCTGTTTATCCCAGTTTCAAAATTAGTGCCCGGTTCCTGAGAAGCAATTCTAAATACACTGGTAGAACAGAGACTCATACAGCAGTAGTAACAGAAATTGTGATGACCTTTACCATGTTTACTAACAATGTTATAACATTACATTTTTTTTAAAGTATATAAAACTATATCTCTGAAAACAATAAAATTTGCAACACAGTGATGTTTTGTTAAAATTTATCAATGTACAGGCTCACAACTGCATTTTGAAATATAACTTGAACGAAAAATTTTTTTAATAAAAATTGCTATGATGTGAAGTGAATCTTATCTTCATAAAGCTGAAATAAATGCTCCAAATAGTAGGGAATAAAAAAAAAATTATTCCATTTCTAGTATTTTGGTCCAAATTTAACATTTTTAGCGGTAAAAAAAAATTTCAGAACAATTTGGCATCCTTCTCGTTGACTTTGGAAGGAAGGGGCCTTTTCAAAGCTCCTGTTCCGTAATGGTTCGATTTTAGAAAGTTTTTTTCCAGATTAAAACATCCCAAAAAATTCAAAGTAATGTTATCCATCAGCTTCTTCCTTGAGTTTAACTAATCCTTCTATCAATTTAAATCGTGGCTGCAACCAAGGAGAAAAATCATCCCTGACCCATTCCTCTTGAAAGCCTTCAAAGTCAGCTTCATTCTCCGAATCCGTTGAATAGTGCATGAAGCCATGCATCATCTCATCCATCACCTTAAGTCATATCTAACCCATCATTTAAGTCAATATTATCATCAGAATCATACAAATTGTCAACTTCAATGTTGCTACTTTCGCTATCAATACCCATGTTTGGAGTTGCAGTCCTTCATTTTATTGACTTGTTTTCAAACCAACAATTTATTTTCCAAACATGTTTGTAGAGACACTACACATGTACGTAGTAGAGTACGACCATAGTCATATTCTGGATAAAATTTTCCTTTGAATGGTAGCTACCAGAGTAAAAGATTAGGATTAAAGTGTGGAAGGAGTTTAATAACCAGTGAATGATGGCAAGAATAAGCTTTAAACACAGGCTGCATGCGTGATTGGCAAGGCTGCACCTACTTGAAGAAATTGGGAGGGCTTCTTGGCCCTTGTTGTTGATCTTTATAATTGTGTGATACTATAGAAAAACAAAGCCTCCAAAGAGCAACTCTGCCTTTGAAATCTGCAGACCGTTTATGCCATTGATATAAGGATACAAGTCAAATAATATAGGAAAAATTAAAAACCCAGAAAAAAAGGAATGTCAAGATGTAATATATTTAGCAGCAGTTCTAACAATGATGGCAAATATTATGTAAATATGTTCTTTAGCCTAGATGCAAGTATTTAACTAAACAATATTGTTGTTTAGTTGCAGTCATGCTGGGATCATATTTTTAAAAATAAGGTTATTTACAATTTCATGGCGAAACAAAACAATTGTGATATATCTTGCAATTGTGCTTTTGTACAGCAAATATTATGTATAGGGTTGCAAATGGATGTAACCGGTTGAGCATTGTCAGTGTTAAGCTACAGCAGTATAAAGCTCTTACCAGTTAATTTTGTTTTGTTTTATTTATCAAGTTGATGTCTGTGTGTGCATGAATAATTTGAAAGTTCATCATTACTAGTGAACATCAATCACATTTCATACAAAGAATTAATTTTGTGCTGAATATGTGCCCCCACACACACACACACATACCATACAATGGATAAACCAAAACTTAATTGAAAACAAAATGATTGAATCTAACCTTGCATTGTTTATCATTTATTTCTAAGTTTTTCATCATGCAAAATTTATGAAAAAAAAAATGTAGATCCATGAACTCGATATGTGCAGTGGTTGCTGGCTGGCATATGCAATCTTGCTGTATTGTATATCTTTCATGTCATATAACAAAATTGCAAAGTTAATGAGAATATCACTTGATTGCTTAACGGCACCTGCCATTCACACATGACAATTTATAAGGTGCAAAATGTCCAAAATTGTATTGTGTCCAGGTTAACTATAAAGATATCTCCCACATGAAAATTGTTCTTGTAAAATACATTCCCTGTGAGTGCAAATGATAATCTTTTTGCTAGCATGGATCACAAAAGTATTGTTAAGCAAGTTAATTCTGTGTAAACTCCATACTCTGACAACATCAATCATCATTACATATGGTAAACAAATAGAAGCCCAGGTGGCAACTTACCATAACCAGCAGCAAGCAATAAACTCCTTGCTTAAACTTGCCACATGATATCAAATACAAATGATATTTAATTATGAAGCAAGCCAAACCCTGAAACTTGACTTTTGATTCTTTTAAGTGCAGATTTTTTTTCAAGTCGGCCAACATAAAGAAGCCAACACTGGTTCCTTTGGATTTTTTTTAAGGTGTGCTGATTATATTTTTTATTTTACAAAGTCGTTTGACATAGGAAAGCCACCACTGATTCTTTTATCCCTGTATTATCTTGAAGTTTGAAAACAAACCGAAACAACGGAATATTTCGGAAAGCTAGACAATCTAATCTAATGCATTGTGCACATACACTGATACAAGACTGAACAGGAAACCAAGTTTTCAGTAGTTTCATCAAAATGTTCCCAATCCATAGTTTATAGGGTTTAATTTAAGGGCAAGAAGCATGTATTTAGACTTGAGAGGATAAATGTAATGTCGTTTCTGGCTAGCATTCTCTATAGGTGGGAAATTATAGATAGGGGGAAGTAAACTTCTATTGCAAGTAATTTTTTTTTTCTCTTTACACTCAACAACTTTTTGTTATCTTCTATCCTAATGTGTAAGCATAACTACTTATAATCATGTAATGCAAATCTAATATAAAAAGACTAATGTTGTAGTATGGCTGATATATCAACCCGCAAAAGGTAATTCACAGGCAGAAGCAATAAGAAAATAGAAATTAAATAAATTGATAGATTTTTAAATTAAATTATATTAACTTGTAATATTTCCATGTAACAATTATATATGGCAACCCCGATAAGTATATGCATAATTTTTTTCTAATATAAGAAAGATTGCCGAAAAAAATGCACCTTGAACTTACTGTGTGCATCCTGTGATGTTGCAGACTTGTTGAGTTTATGAATCGATCGTGCACTTTTTAATGGTTATTACCTAATTTATGGGATGGGGAGCTTATACACAAGATCATGTCAACTCTCACAGCAATCCTCCAAGTTGTTTTAGGAGTTGTGATGATAAACGTGCAAAGTGATGGATAATGGACAACTGGCCATCCCACAAGCTATTCAACTTTACAACCAAAGAGATAACGTTGCTGATTCTTACAAAATTGGCAGCATCCATGATTCCATCTTCAACAGGATGTGTGCAGTCAATTGTGTAACGGAGAGTCAGCTTTTTTTTCTTTCCCTTGCCACCTGTAGCTTTGGCTGGCTTCTTCACTTTCTAAAGTCAAATAAAAGGAAAAAAAACAGAACTAAAACCATTAATGCATCTATAAAAGGTGAGGAAAAACATGGCACATCTAAGTCCAACTGACAGCATGAGTACAAAACTGGAAAAAAATATGCTGAATGGTTCCATAATTTGGAATGTATAAGGCACAGTGACTACCTTCATACAACATGCCTTCTTTCCTTTATATTTTATTATTTCATTACTTGTTACTGTAGTAACTTTATTCACTGGATTTAACATTTCTCCAGAAATTTCAGTTCAGAGTTCAGTTCTGTTAAATCTGAAAAACATGCAGTTCATAAAAACATTTTTTGGTGACCTAGATTTTGGAACCATTTGCAGCTCTATTGTACACAACTTTCAATTTTTTATCATTGAATCCTATAGTAAGAGTTATTCAGTAAAATCTAATTCATCCATGGCATACTTGACAGTCGGCCTGTGGTATTATTACACCATTCAGATTAAGCAATCATGCGACCTCATCACATGGTTCAGTTTCATTTGAAATTAAAGTGACAGATTATAGTTTTTTAAAGTCAATCACAATTCATACCTTTGATTAAATTTTCTTTTTCTTGGAATTAATTTTTTTTCCCTTGAGACTCTAACTAGTGCTCATCAAAATTCTTGGACAAAGACATTTACTGAAAATTATTTGCAAATCTAATGATGCTATATTATTTCTGGCGCTTCAAGAATGAACTGCTAATACGACAACAAAAAGGAGGTAATAGAAGACAGTCTTCCATCTTGGTTCATCAGGATTCAAACGTTGATTCAATCAGAACTTGAGTGATATTTTTACCTTTTATTCTAGGGAAATAAATTATTTTGTTAAATTGTACAAAGCTTGTTGGCTTCATTCTTTTCTTTGTTACTTTTATACAAGCCTAGACATGCAACAAGGTTACAATGTTATTTGAGTGTTCCCAACATAGAAGTTTCAGCAAGAACTCTTTAACTCTACCCATGTCATCAAGTCTAATAATTTTAATTTTTCTTGTAAAGTATTAATTCTCCCTTTATGATGACATGTTTTGCAATGATTTCTTCCTGTTTCTAAATGTACAGCACTGCATTTAAAGTATGCAGACAAAATACATAGTTTATAAAGTATATTACTATCATGCGACTTTTTGGTATTTGCTATTCAGCTATGTTCAAGGTTAATTTCTCTTATTAGGTTAAATTAATAAGTCTTTATTAAGCCCATGCTGTCCATTTTATGATCTTGTCTGGTCATAGAAAAAATATTCAATGGCTGTGTGAAAAAAATTGAAGTTGAATTTCTATAGCACCATGTCTAACAGTGTGTGTCATTTGATAGTGCGTTAATGTTAAATAAGCCAGAAAAGTCAAATATGGTCAACACAACGGGGTGAAAAGATAATATTAGAGTTAGACTGAAAGATTTAAATTTATTAAAATATTTTAATGCACATGGGCATGATGCATGCAGTTTAATACACAATAAAGAAATTTAATAAAAATTTACAACTTCCAAGCTCTTTCCAAGAAACAGTAGCATCTCTATTTTTGCAGCTGACATGTTCGATTATTTGTTGCTGCAAATAGCCCCTGTGATGCTAAAACTTTAACTATTGACGCCAGAAGCTAAAATGTTTTTTTCTCGAGTTCTTCAGTATATAACTGGGTCCATTGGTGGTGAAGTCCTCAGATTTTTCTCAGCTAGATATGAATCCAATTCATGTTGGCAATTGTGAATTCAGATGACAGGGATGCAGAGGCGAGAATTTGGGCAGATGTGCTAGAGGCAAAAAACTTCTGGTAATAGGCATTTCTGATTAATCAAAAAATTTCATGCCCAAAATACGGAATCGGTAGGAAAATGCTAATTGGTTATGACCTACCAAAGGAGAAGCTGACTTTCTCACTTACCCACGTTAGCAGAGTCCGGACAGGTGAGATGGCAGTGATCCGTAAAAGTCAGCGCTTTAGACCACTTGGCCACTATGGGCCCCAACATCGGAACCAGCTATGCAAGGCCATTATTAGGGTAGCAAGACAGCAACAAAACAAAAACGTGCTGTCTTGCATTGTAAAACTACAGTACGACCTAGCTACAATGTTATAGCCTCAACTTGTTTTGTGGTTATCATGAGCAAAAAAAATCCTCACTCAAGTCAGAAACACAAATAGTTTAGAAATCTACTAAATAAGTAAAGTCATTTTGTCAAAGGTAGACTTATAAAATGGCATAGTTATGCTACCCTCACTGTGTCCACCATGACAGATAACGCGACTCTTGCTGTGATCTCTTTTCTCCATAAGGCTAGCCAGACTATATATGGATATTCTACGCTATGGTATTAGTTGTGGAATGAAATAACACAAGAATATGGAGAATGGATATTAGCATAAATTCCGGAATACAGTTTTTGTTGAGAAAATAATTGCTTTTTGATGGAATTTCAACAGCCACACGATTCACCCAAAACCTGTCCCAAACCACCCAAAACCTTTCCCAAACTACAAGCATTATGTAAATCAAATCAAATGAAACATACCCAAAACCACAAGCAAACATTGGAAAGAGTACTATCTTGTTGAAACAGACAATAAATTATGCCGTATTTAGTATTTACATCAGAGTTTTTAGTATTTACATCAGATCGAAGTGACAAAAGGGAGACAAATGTTACTGGATTGATCCCCTATGCTGGTTATGAAGTCAAAGGCGGACCCAGTCAATACGTTCCAGGTATAAACGGCCTCATTGTGAAGAAAAGAATGGACCATCAGTGTGCCAAATATATTAACATGGATGAAAACAATAACACCTTATAAATTTTTTTTTACACATATTTGTTATTGTCTTTGTTAAGAATTTGTCATCACAAAGGCCTATAGCAGTATATTACACTTCTTTTTGAAGTTTTAAATACAAAAATATTAAATAATGTAAAGGTACTGACTTTTTATTTTTATAAGGATGTGAAAATTACTGGTGATCCATGTTTTTCTTTATAATTCAGGTGACTACATTTTAGATTATCATCATTGCTTGAAATTGCATGATAATGTACTTTGGTATCTGATTCTCTGCCACTGGAAAAGTTATTCCATTAAAATGCAGCTCACCTTTGTATGGAAAATATTTTTCAACTCCCACAGTTACATCTTTCAGGATGTCTAGCAGATAAAATTGCCTAGCGATAACATTCATTGTCATAGTTTTTGACATCCATGCAGTTTTTGTTTTTAATGTTTTGGAAATCAACTAAAGAACTAGCACGAGTACGCTACATTTCCTAGTGTGAAATAAATATCATTTCAAATTTCCATCCTGATCCCGATGTAGTAAATTCCTCAATTTTTTATTTCCTGATGTTTTTCTTCTGCAACTGAAGAAATATTTTTCATGATTTAGCCATTAAATATGGTTTGGAAATTTTGTTGTCAAAATTTACATTATCAAAGATGAAATAAATGTGGAGTTCAAATTTGCAAAAATGTTTTAATTATCTCATTTATAACTGTTAGCATAACCATAAAATGCAGGATCAATTTTTTCTGCTTTTACAGTGCTGGCAATATCTCATAATTTTAACATTATATTTATGTAATATTTTATATATTTAACTGGCTTATTTAAATTGTTCAATTAGAGATAAAAAAAATGCTATATAAAATGACAAATTTTAAAACACATCAGACTAACTGCATTAGAACAAACACAGTATCATGTTCATCCAATCTATAACCATTATGCCAGGAAATGCATTTGGATCTGTTATCCATATGAAATATAAATAACCGTTTGGTATACCAATGTCAGCTGGAATCAAAATAGTGTGATTTGGATTTTTAATGTAGCTTTAACAACTTTTTAGTCATATTGCTGCGATGTCTATAGTGTGGCAGTTGTTTTTATGAACCAAATGGTTTTATCAATTTCATATAAAGAGGCAAGGCCAAATAATTTATAACTGCCATAGCCATGTAGTACACGTCGCAAATCTATAAACTGAGCTTGAGCTACGCTATATAACCTGTTAATTAATTCAGTAATATTGTGTTGTTTCCAATCAGCAACCTGCCTAAGTTTATTATTTATAGATTCCAAGTTGTTGTTGATCCAAAAACTCATGCTAGTTTCATTTCTTAATGGTTCTTACATATACATTTAAATTTTTAGACTTATGAACTTTTTGAAGTACTGTGCGACATCCTGTAGATGACCTATATATCTTTTTAAATATACATGTTCTTAAAAAATTTTTTTGTTCATTTTCAGTGCAGAAATAGGAGATTATCCTGGACATTACTGCCAAAATGCAGGCATCAGTGTTGATACAGTATCATCAAAATCTTGTATAATTATTCAGTCAAATGGAATTGTGATAGAAATTTTCAACTTGTATAAGAAAAATAATCATACATTTGCTGAATTTTGCTGATTCTGGACGCCAGTGGACATTCTCAGAGCATAGAAAATTTCATGAACTGTTTACAATGTATGCCAATGTTTTCTTCTGAACTAAATGATGTGTTAACAAATATCTTGTCCAGTATCTCAATTTTCTGGTAGAAGAAATCTTTTTAATTTATATTCTTCCCTATACTGAAATCAAGTGAACATTGTTTTCATTTACTGCAGATATTTGAATTCTACAGGAAAAATTCTACAAGACTGCCAAGTTTCATGGAGATATCTTGCTTATCAAAAGTTATGATAGAAATACTTATTTTATTAAATGTGTCAGGTCCGTGACTCAGAAGAATTAAACATACATTTATATAAGGCAAAAATTCACCAAAAAGCCAGTTTTTGCCAGTATTCAAATAGTCATAACTTTTGAACTAATCATATTTAAAACCTTAAAACTGTTCTGAAAAGGTCTGAATGAGCTCTATAAGAATCAACCATTAAAATGCAAATATGTTGACTTTGTAATTTTGACTGGGGTTGCTGCTCCGTTTTCACAATTAAAACCTTCAATTTCATGATGATCGTTTTCATTCTTTCTCCATAAAACCATTATGGCTTGAAATAACAGTCTATTGTATCCACGAATGTATATTCTTTGACATCTCCATCAGCTGTATAACAATATCTAATGGCACCATCTGCAGATTGTCTCTCCATCATCACCAATGTTGTCATCATCAGCTGCATGATCTTCATGAATGCAATCGCTCTCACAGGCAGAAGATCCTGAAGACGATATTTTGCATTTTGTACTTTGTTTTTGCTTCTTATTTATTCAACGTTGTACTCAAATACTTTGAATTGTTTGGTAACAAAATTTTGTATTTTAATGACAACTGTTTGCCTTACTCGTTTTTTGGGGGGATATAGATTTTCGCATCTGACTCGCACAAATATTAACATGCTCAGAAAACTGATTAAGCAGTCTTTAAATTTTTAACAATAACAATATTCTTTATTCAATGTCATGAAATATAAAGAAAATAATCAGAAATAAAGAATCATTTACATGATTTCAATTTTTTTTTTACATTTAAAACGTCAATATAATACTGCTATAGGCATTAGCAACAACAAATTGTTAACAAAGACAAAAATAAATACACATATAATTTCATGCATATTTTACATTTAAAATGTCAATATAATATACTGCTATAGGCATTAGCAACAACAAATTGTTAACAAAGACAAAAATACACATATAATTTCATGCATATGTTATTGTTGTCATCCTCGTTAATATGTATGGCAATCTGATGGTCCCTTATTTATTTCACAGTGATGCTGTTTATACTTGGAACATACTGACTGGATCCCACATTGACTTCATAACCAGCATAGGGGTTTAATCCAGTAATATTTGCCTTCCTTTTGTTATTTCCATCCGATGTAAACATAGTAAAATTTATCTGTTTCAACAAGATACTATTCTTTCCAATGTTTTTTTGTGCTTTTGGGTATGTTTAATTTGATTTATATAATGTTTGTGGTGAATTTGGGGCAGGTTTTTGGTGGTTTTCGACAGGTTTTGGATGAATCATGCAGCTTGGATTTCAAAGTCATTGGTAAACCAGATTTACTTTTAATGCGCAGAATTTCTGACTCAAATTGCTCCATGTTTTACTACGATTTGTTTATGTTTTCAAATAATGCATTAACGTCCTTAAAAAGCACACAAACAAATCAGGCCGAGAATGGAAATAGGCTTCATTTGAATTAATATGGTGGACAATCAAAACAAATATATCAGATAAGGCAAACGAGACGTTACCACTATTTCTGCAGTGATTTGCGATAATTCCAGTGTTAAATAAGAGGACTACTCAATTTATTTCATTATATATCAAAGAACATGTTACCATGTTCAAACTTTTTTATATTAGGCTAAAAAAAAGAAGAGCACACATGGCTGCTCCAGTGACTCATGTTAGTACCCTGTCCACAAAATAGGACAAAGGGTACTAATATTATAGTCTGAAAATACATCCCCATTGGTTTGTATCCCCCTACCGATTTTAATAACTACCAATTTTAATAACAGAAACATTTAATTTGATGAAAAGTGCAAGGAACATAGTCAATTCATTCATTGATTTATATTTTCTAACCTGAATGTGAGAATAATTGCTTAATGGAAGTTTTCAATGTAATTGACATGCTGGAGAACCATTTCCAGTTTCTGAACCAGTTCATTTTCAGCAAAAGGGTGCATGTGCGACTATATATTCACATACATGTTTGCTTCCGATATTTACAGTGTCAAATCAAGCAAAGGAAAAGAATGACAAAAAATTTGCCTTTCACATGGATTTAACAAGTGGTTTCATTAATATGTTCACATGTGCAAAGGAATATAATTCCAAGGTCAACGTTATTGCAATTTACGGAATTATCAGGCAGTTACCGAATAGGATCAATTACGTCATTATGTTGTCGGATGGAAATAAACTACCCCATATTGTACGGAATATGGCGTCGTGTTAGTATGTCAAGTCCGTTAAGCATGAAAGGTGCAAGGAGATGCCAGTCAGGTTATAAATCAATGATTCAATTGACTTAGTTCTGTGCACTTTTCATCACATTAAACTTTTTAGTTATTGAAATCGGTAGAGGGGTACAAACCAACGGTGATGTATTTCCTGACTATAGTACTACATACAATACGACCCTGACGCACAAACAAATAACAGTCTCGATGTCTTACATGTACTGACCAAGAACGTGATCAGCAACTGTGGTCATATGTTTGGGTTGATGGGGGGGGGGGCTTAAAAATCTAAAACACCAATAAATACTTAACGAGACCCCGGTAAATCCAAACTTATCATTATTCCTTAAAAATAAAATGCACATTTCAACATACGACGAGCATAGCACCTGCAGTTTTTTACATCATAATGAAACGTTTGTATCAGTAAATAGAGAAATCCAAAATAATTTAGAATTACAGATGCTATAAATATTTGGATAACCGCCCTATTTTTAAAGAAAAACTATGTATTAATATGGACTAAACAAGGAAAATTAATGACAGAAGAACAATACCGTTGGTGCCATCTTAGTCCCGTTCAATAAAAGGCCGCACACGTGCTCTTCAGACTGGAACACGATTTTTAAGCATATTTATATATATCTCAATATACAACAATACATGAGAAAGGAACAAAATTGAGACAGTACACCAAATTGTTGGTGGGGGGGACGTGAAGATTGAAATCAGATGTTGTTAAAAAAAAAATAGTCACAAAATTAAAATGATAATGGAAAAATTAAGTTAGTTTTATAGAAAGCTTAAAAAAAGATTCATTTTGGAATTAACTTTCCAGTCTGGTACCATGGCCTCCCATGATGCCCTGTAACAGAGGCCTAGTCTGGACCCCTGCTTAGTATGCGTCCTGAGCATACTATGCAGGGGACCAGACTAACAGAGGCCGGGCGCTTTATAGTCTGGTTCCCAACTTCATATACTCCCTGCGTTGCAACAAGTCTACTTAAACTCTTATAATAAAATGCTTATGCTCTGAAACCCTTTTTTGGTATACACACGTTCTCCCACATCATTAAACCATTTGTGACAGTATGTGGTGTTCACAGTACAGATGCAAGACTTTTCCCTGGGTGAAACTTTTGAAAAACATTGTTTACTAGATAGATTGATGCAATAGTTGTGACCCACGCCGTTGTGTGTGTATGTGTGTGTGTGTGTGTGTTTTGTTGTTTGTTTTTTTTTAAATATAGATATTCTGCATGCTTTGAACTTTTGTCTACTGCTTTGGGTGGCTAGCTCTACTTACTAGCCGACGATTGGTATTTCAATGGCTACACACTGTGAAGTGACTATAAGATATCACGGTACCAATTGCTTCTCCATAGACCGTAAAGCTAATGTTTTGCGAAATAAATATACTTTCTATCCTACCTCAGCATGCATGTCACACACTGTCACAGAGAACAATGTAAAATTGTTAATTTGATAACATCGAAACTAGGTACTCCATTGCAATTAAGAAAGATAACTCTGCTGGAACTAGACAGGGGTAAGAAATATCTAGTTACACCGAACACATTTTCAATCGTGTACAGTATTTTTTAAAAAAAATCTTAAAAAATACAAACTGTGATCTAGACATGAATTAACATAATTTCACATGTTGCCAAGAGGCTCAAATTTTTTTAAAGCCTAACAGAAAGTACAACTCTTACATAATGCACCAATCACAGCAAGTTTTGCTGTTTATTTCTGAATGCCCTACACCTTAAGCTCCGCCCACCTGGGGTTTGTACAATTGGTACCGTTATACCATAAGAGGTGGATATGTCTCGCATCATTTTCAAGAATTATAGAAACCCGAAACACATACTTCACAAATATATCTATCTCTTTAAGTATAAAAAACAGCTTTAAAACTCACACCAACATAAAAAATTTGCCAAGAACTAATATGCGAAACTGGTCCCTGCCACCTATTGACAAGTATGGGTTGTCGTATTTAATGGATTATATGAGTTAAATTAAACAAGGCTGATAGCCGTTTCCTGGCTGCTATCATACCTGTAGTCCGCAGTCTCATTGTGCCTAAGGTGGCGCTCTACAGTTTCGTATTTAGCATAGGGTTAAAATTTTAAAGAAAAAGAGTTTCCCGGGGTTTCCTCACTAGTTATATTGGTTATTTAAAAGAGGCTTTGTATATCTTAGGTATTGTTCAAAGTTATTATGTACTTTTGAGAGAGTGATGTATGTAAGGTGAAGTTGTTTGCATTTTAAAAATGCATAGTGTAGAGAATGTTGGCATACCTATATGCTACTTTCATGTAATGTGACTGAAATTTCTTTGGATATTGTACTTTTAGAAATTTTAAATGATCTTAGGACGCTACTAACTAAATTGACTGCTCCCTTCTGCTCTAAAAATCAACCTGAATTTGTCTAAAGTACACTATTCTTGACAGCTATTAAAATATGGAAAATTATTTTTTCCAAACTAGACAATACCAGCTTCTAAAAGAGCAATGAATAAATTATCAAATACATAAAATGTAAAAAAAAAAAATAGTTATTGTCTCTATTTTTTTTTTACAATTTACCTCTGAAGTTCGAGAAGTGAAAATGAGTAAATAGAGCTAGCACTTTTTGAAAGATGCACATCTGGAGTAAGGCCAAGCTGTATACTCTCTAACCCATATTGTACCCATCAATCATACATCAAAATAAAGGGAATTAAAGGTTCTTTGAACAATACCTAAGATATACAAAGCCTCTTTTAAATAGCCAATATAACTAGTGAGGAAACGCGAGGAAACTCTTTTTCTTTAAAATTCTAAAACTGTGCTAAATACGAAATTGTAGAGCGCCACCTAAGTAGAAATGTTCGGTTAAAAAAAATAATAAATCAATAAATAGAATAAAGTAAACAAACCCTCTAAATTCGCAAAGTATGGAAAAAAATTGTTGGCTTCACCTTAGACTGCTTCTTTCTAGCATTCATCCAATAGGTATAACGGTACCAATTGTACAACCCCCAGGTGGGCGGAGCTTAAGATGTAGGGCATTCAGAAATAAACAACAGAACTAGCTGTGATTGGTGCATTATGTAAGAGTTGTACTTTCTGTTAGGCTTTTAAAAAAAGTTGAGCCTCTTGGCAACATGGGAAATTATGTTAATTCATATATAGATCACATTTTGTATTTTTTAAGATTTTTTTAAAATGTGGTACACATGACTGAAAATGTGTCCGGTGTAACTAGATAACTCTTACCCCTGTCTAGTTCCAGCAGAGTTATCTCTCTTAAATGCAATGAAGTACCTATTTTTGATGTTATCAAATTAACAATCTAACATTGTTCTCTGTGACTGTGTGTGACATGCATGCTGAGGTAGGATAGAAAGTATATTTATTTCGCAAAACATTAGCATTGCTGTCTATGGAAAAGCAATTGGTACCGTGATACCAATAGGAGGGTATGCGACTAAGTCCGGGAATCAGACTATCGTCTTCTATTTTAATAAATACTGAAATATAGAGTCCAGTCTAGAAGAGCGTACTATTGCATTTTGGGATCGTGTCCAAATCTGCAAGACCGGTAATAATATTGATTTTTGGTTAATATTTTTGAAATTTTTCAAGATTAACATATTTGGTCCAGCACATAATGATTTTAAATCATAAAAAAGTTATTTTAACTTGCTCACATGGTGATACAAGCACATACATTTACCTCTTGAGTGAGTTTAGAAGGATAGGGGGCGGAAAAGTAGCAGATGGGAGGTGTTTGACTTAAATAGCCTACAGGCTACTCTTTTAGTGACAGACCATTCAGCAGTTCTTAATATGTTATTGTATAATTTTTACTTATCCATGATAATTACGATATTTATTGCATTTATGATATTGTAGCTTGAAGTGTCTTGATGCGCAAGGCTGCCGTGTACCTTAGTTTGTAGTTAAGAACTACAATTCACGTTTGCGCATTTACTGGTGTTAAATATTAATCGTTGTTTAAAAAATGTAATACTCGCTTTGTTTAACAAAGTCTTTTCAATCCTGATTATTGAATGCCCATTAATGCCAAATTATCAATTACTGAACTTTGAACTTTGGATTATGGACGTTTCGGCCCATGACATTTCGCCCCACATCAATGGAAATATTGGACATTTATAGAAATTCATCAGCATTACACCATTGTCTTCATTTTACTTTGATTATTGTAAATATTTAGAAACTGCGTCATGTTTTTTCGATTTTTGGATCGATAATGGTAAAAGTTATTTGATCGATAATGGTGAATGGCTTTAACAGAGGAGTTTGTAATTTCTTAAAGTCAGTATCAAGATCGTGTATATTGAGGAATTAATTCCTTTTCCGAAACCTATAAAAACTAGGATGCTTAAAGACTTCTTGTTTTCTGCTCATCAGCTAAACATGGACACAATTGATGGCAATTATCAATTCTTTGCACAAAAAGAGTATGCGAAAAAATGCCCCATTGCTAATTTGAAGGAAAACATAAAATTGAAAAAAAATTATTTACAAAATGAACACAACCAGAATACCAAGTCAGATAATTCTGCACATGGGTAATTCTATGCAACAATACGTCATTTCTATAAACTTTGGTTCAAGTATTATTTTGGGTAAAAAATATCCATTTTGTATCAAGAATGATCATACTTTAATTGTCTCTTTTTTAATGGTAAGCATCTGTCAAATTCGGGATGCATTTCGTTTCTATTTTGAAAATTTACACTTTAATATTCGTTATCCTTAAAATAGTGTTTCATTGTCTAGATCTTTTACACGCTCGAGTGACTCTGCTTTCAGTCATCAAGCTGAATGAGGGGTGAGGAATGAAAATTGTAGTTAACAATAAAGATATATAAAAATTGGTTTTTGACATAACGGTCAGCATATATCCATACATACACACACAAATTTAAATATAAATATGTCATGCATGTTCAGTCAGCCATGTAGAAACCACTGTGTGCTGATCAATTTCAAAAAGAATGGAAAAGAGAGAGAGAGGGGGGTGATTATGGGGTATGAAATTTAATGTCCATTGATGTGGGGCGAAATGTCCTGGCCGAAACGTCCATGGGGCGAAACATCCATGTACCATGTGGGGCGAAATGTCTATTGAAAAGGGTCGAAATGTCCATTGAATTGGGGTGAAATCTCCATGGGGCAAAACGTCCAGGTACCCTGGACTTTCACATTGGTGGGTAGGTTGTAGCTATGATGTCATAGCCTCAACTTTTGTTGTTGCAGGACCACAGGAGAGTGCAGTATTATCAATAAAGCACGATGAAATTTATGACTACATGAAATTACCTTAACATTATTATAAAATAATACAAGGAATGCAGCTCTATCACAACCATCTGCTCAATTCAAATTTTCTCACGTTTTTTATCCGTTCAGAATTGCACGAAGACTGAAACACTACACATATCCATTAAAAATACAGTAACGTACCTTATCACTCTCAGACGACAATTGCATGAATCCAATCCGGCGAATTAACCTTTATTTTCACCATTTTGGTCACAAATCCTAGAATCATTAACCATTTGAGGAAGTGGCCAATTTCTACTAGTTTCTGCTTTGCAGTAAATATGTGTTAGGGTCTAATAATCATTCCAAACTAAGCACAGAATTTGTTTTCTTTTAATAAAAGGGAAATTTAATGATACGGACTGAGAAATTAATAGTAATATAATACTGTAAATAACATTTTCATGATGCATTTATTATTGTGAGCAAATTCAACTAATTGATGCAGTGCACAGAACTAAGTCAACTGAATCATTGATTTATCATTTCTAACCTGTGACCAGAATGGCACTAATAATGGTATCCACTTGCACCTTTCATGCCTAACGGACTTTCCATACCAACACAATGCCATATTCTGTACACTATGGGGTAGTTTATTTCCATTTGACAGCATAATGATGTAATTCATCCTATTCGGTAACTGACAGATAATTCTGTAAATTACTATAATGTTGAGTTTGGAATTGTATTCCTTTACCCACATGAACATATTAATAAAACCACAAAGGTAAATTTTTTTCTCATTTTTTTCCTTTGCTTCATTCGACACTGTAAATATTGGAAGCTGATGACACATATGTATATCTTTAGTTGCACATACACCCATTGCTGAAAATGGACTTGTCCAGGAACTCGAAATGGGTCTTTGGCATGGTTATAATATTGACAACTTCCATTAAGCATGAAATGTGCAGACATGATGGTGTTGAGGTCATTCTACTCACACTCTGGCTAGAAAATATAAATCAATAAATGAATTGACTAAGTTTGCACTCTTTTATCAAATAAAAGGTTTCGGTTATTGAATTCGGCAAGGGGGTAGAAACCAACAGGTTAGTAGGCTCCGACTATAGTATTAGGTAGGTTGTTGTTGTTGGGTTTGATGCCATTTTTCAGCATGAGATAGGCTATATATGGTTGTCAATATAAATGTTAGAGAAAGAACCTGGGGAAAACCTAGAAAGAACCACTGCCCGAATGAAGTTCATGGCAAGCTTTTTCATATACCCACATTGGCAAAATCATGTACTCAACCAATGCAAACATTCTCATATACCCACATTGGCAAAATCATACACTGGAACCTATGCAAACAGGTAAAATGGCAGTGACCCATAACAGTGAGCACTTTATAGACAACTTGGGGTTCCAGTAGGTAGGTCACAAGAGTCATGTAGGCATTCCACACCGATTATTTCAGTAATGGGTATCATTGTAATTTGACAATGATTTTGTGATATGTACTTCTTGGGGTTTGTATATAACAACTGTTCAAAGGAATATCAATTTATGAGGATCCAGATATGTAAATAATTGCCATTTGAAGATACATAGAATAAAATTTTATAAAAAAAAACATCCATCAAAAAAATAATCATTGTAGAATGCATTTGTGACCTGAATGACTTTCACTGTAACTGGGAAATACTTGCATGAAAAGACTATATAATTTCATAATTTCAAGTTATTCATATCACCCTTTTCAATTATGGGAATTAATTCATATGATGTATTTTGTATGAAGAATATTAAGTCCAAATATTTTAAAATTAAAATTGTCAGAAATGCCTTTGTTTAGTCATTTCATATATCAAACTATATTTAACTTTTGAACTGCTTTGGTGGCCTAGTGGTTAGAGCGTAGGTATTGGATGCAGGAGGTCATGGGTTTGATTCCCGGTTGAGTCATACCAAAGAGTTTAAAGAAATGGTTATTATGCTACTAACAGCTGCCTTACTTGGCAATCAGCATTATGAGGTTAGTGTAAGGACTAGTTGGCCTGGTATCAGGATAATGTGACTGGGTGAAACATCATGCCACATGTCTGCTGCATGATGCCTCAGTGCTAGACATAGCTGTAAATTGCCACACTGCAGACATTGTAGCAATATGACTGAAAAATTGTTAAAGCTACATTAAAAATCATAATCACATCACATAATCACATTTAACTTTTGCTCCTGGGCATCCTTATTGCCATATTACTAAGCCTTTAAAATGAAATCTGGTAATGCTGTACATCTTCATTTTTTTGACACTGAAATTTGCATTTAAGAGTCTTATTTTGTGGATGGTGGGATGAGGGTGGGGTCCAAACCTGTCACAAATGGCCTTACAAGTCATACTAAATGTGATAAATCCCTCCCACAATTAATATCTCTGCTAGCTCAGTTATTGGAGCATCAGACTCAACATTCATGGTTTATGAATACAGTACTTACAAAAGCAAGACCAATTCTGCAGATTCCTCAGTATCTCCTTCCAAAGGTACTAAATACCATTTCATAACATGAAACAACCAAAAATGTGCTCACAGTGGCATTAGAAACCAACCAGCAAACAAACAGCTAAACAGCTATTATTACATAGAATTATGTGATGGATGGCACTGCTTATAAAATCAGATAGTTCAAGACCTAGAGCCTCTCTAAATTTATGTGCTGACAATCTGCATAAAATTTTTAAGTTTGTGATTCACACAGGACACTTTTTCAGTATATTGTATTAAATTTGAAGATACTATATATTTATCCTTAAACAATTCAACTAGTCATCTTCTTTAATACCAGTATTAAAAAATTTCATTGTTGAAACTCAAGTGTTTATTTTCTAAATTCAAAGTTTTCTTTTGGATCATCCACCATGTCAGTTCATTTTGTAACTATTTGTTTCGAGCCTCATTTGTGTGCCATATAAGGATATTGCATCTGTATTAAATATGAATGTGTTATACAAGATCTAAATATGGAGAGCAGATTTGCCATGAGAATATTGTGTTCCTAATGACAGTTAAAAAATTGAAGGTGGTATAAACATACCAATATATTTTTCATTATATCAGCTAAATGACATTATTATATGCTTGTCTTTTTTTTCCGTTAACTTTACATTGTCAGAATCATGCAATATTGAACACCTTCATACTGTATCCCACGTGCAAAGGAACTATTTTCTAACGTAAACAATTTTTTATGAGTGAACTAAAGCATATATTTCATAGGCAGCCACATACCAGCAAATGTTTCATAGACTGACACATACAAACTGCTTTGGCACATTCTGAGTTTACTTTTTTGATACAATGTTTCAAATTTAACTATATATTGATGCTATACAGGTTCCTCACAATAAAATGCAAGTTATACACATAAACTGTCTTTAGCTCTTAATAAAAATGGCCAAAAATATACTTACAAGTTTACATCCTGAATTTCCTCAAAAAATAAATTTTTGTAGGTCTGTAAATCTGAATTAGATGAGCCATGTCATGGGTTCTCAAGATTGATTACACATTTTGATATTGTACTGTAATTTTGAGTATATTCCAAGTGTAGTTACATCCTCCTTACTGCACTCAAAATGAAATAAACTTTAAATTCCACAGCGTGTTTTTGATAATTATAATGGAAAGGCTTCATAATTTTCCCACATTGTGATCTGAATCATTCAATGAGAGAAAAGAAACACGCATACCGATGTCAACTCAATTTAAAACATTAAATTGGCAAACGCTGCTGGAAACTGATGCAAGTCACTTCATGTAGATAAATCCAGTCCATAATCAAAAGATTGCGTTGAATCGACAAATATACCAAAAGGTATTCATTCCAGATCAAATGGAAAAGTTGTTGCAATATGTATTCATCAACAATATTACTCCAAATTTAAATTTTGAGTAGAACAAGCGCCATTTTCTTTCTAAACTTATGTCTAGTGCGTGACCAACTTCATATATCTGGGTGGAGTTATGCGCTCATTAATAATGTCGTGTAATGATCCATCAATGCTTATATATTTAGTTCGGAATATGGCGTACATTTAGTTACTTTGTTTCTTTCAATGTATTTTTGTTTATATATTTAAGTATTGGGAAGAATAAGAAATGAGCATATAATAAAAAGGTTACTGTATTTGTATGGGAAAATATGAACTCGTTTTGTCGGAAGGATATACTGCACTCCCAAGGTTGTACAGTATATCCATCCGAAAAACTCTTTCATATTTTCCCATGCAAATGCAGTAACCTATAATTATAATAAGCCAAACTTTTTGGAAAACGTTGCTTAGACGGTATATTAGAGGCCTCCCTAGTATTTTAAAACTAGGAGTTCAGGACTCCTATTTTGGGAAAAACAGGAATCCCACTAGCAAGACCCTACCAGAGGAAAATTGCGCATACCTGAAATGGCTAAATTTCCAGATGAGTAGAACTAGTGGTTGCCACTGAATTTAATTTTCTAATGTCTTTACAGCAATCATATATTGTTCTTGTTTGTACATTAAAGTGAGATTGAATAATGTCAGGCCAAGAAAAGGTCTTATTTCAAGCACTAAGCTAGGCATCACACATTAGTATTCCATGTGAAATATCATTTGTTGCAACTGCATTAGAATCTTCATCAATTTGCTTTTAAACCCAAAAATACTTATCCAAATTTGCAAACAGCATTTTGTCCAACTTTCAACATGTCTTGATTTCAAGGTCACATGTATTACTTATTCAGCTACACTTGGAAACAAACATAATAGTTCATTTGATGTACATGACTGGGTCTTTCTGCCTCTGAATTTAATGTAAATATTAGCACGTTTTCCCATCACACTGCAGCTAGTCAAGTGTTTGAACTTGCCACCAAGGTATTGGTCATGTTCTTCAGATGTACATCTGGAAGTCTTTCAGCTACTGAATTTTCTCATTGTAAATATCAGCACAGCTAAAATTATCAGTTGATCAACACATTTTCCTGCTCAGAAAGTTGTAGAAGCAGGAAAAGCAAGCCCTTGAATTTGCCATGTCCAAATGTGAAAAAGGAGTGGCAAGGGTCAGAGGAAACTTTATATAGCTTCATTTCATCAGTCCATTGATAGGATTGCAAATTTATTGGGATTTTTTATTTATTTATTTACTTGTATTAGTTTTAGGCATTGGTTAAATAGTATGTTTTGCTGGGAATTTTTCTCCATATTTCCACAAATATGGCCAACAAGTCAAGTCAGAAAACAATTTTGACCTTTCAATGCTGCTTGCAAATTCCACACAATAACATTGTCCCAGACGTTTCTGACCAACACAATTGCATTTTAAAGTTAAATCTTTAATAACATATATAACACAATACCTAGGCTTTGCTTTCTAGAATTGTATAGTTTTCGGAATATATTTTTCGGACAATTTCAAAAACAGACTGTCAAATTACCTGGTACTTTCTTGACATAGCAATGTCATCATTAATTTCAACATTTCTGGTTCACCTGTGACTAAATAGTGTACAAAAGGCAGTTAATATATCCAGATGTCTGATTCTAATCCTTAACTTATTAATCCCTGAGCCAAATAGCTAGGCAATTCCCTACAGCATACTTGCAGAGATCACCTAGACCAGTGTTAGTCTTACCAATGCATGTATCCCTGAGACTTAACACAGTACTTGGATTGCATATTTTTCCAGAGGATTTACTTGCAGTTAATTTATTTTTTTATTTGTATTCGTTTAATTAGGCTGAAATTTGGCACAACATTTCTCAATAAAATTATGTACATAATGATATAAATTTCATGCTACATGCAGGAATAAAACTCAAGCATAAAGGTGAAATTAAATGATGTAATAATTAATTTCTTTCTCTTGCCATAAATAATCCATAAAATCCATTAGGAATACACACACAATGATTAACGCATAAAATAATTATATTTTATGTACACAGAAATTCCACTTGTCATCTCTTTTGTAAACTTAACCTACTGTGAATACCGTTCAAATATTTTCCTTGCTCTTATATTAGGTTTCTTTCTTAGAATTTTTTTCTGAAAACTTAAAACCTAAAGTAAAACCCACTTAATTAAATTTGAACTCATTCTCACCATGTTCACTGTTATCATCAATGGCTTTTTCGATGTTGCTATCAATCTCATCTGATAAAAATCCTGAAAATTCTGTCTGTGTATAGTAAAAGTCTGCTCCTACTGGCTGATTCCCGTCAACTTGCATCATTTTTGGCTCTAAATATCTTCATTATTTCTGCCGCTATCAAGATCAAATTATTTTGTGTTCAGCAGTGTTCATTCTAAAGCTAAAATTTTATTGGTTTAACAGCCTGCATAATTAGGAAATCAGCCAATGGTTTGTGACTACTTAACTCATAGTGCAGGAAATAAGCCATGCTGAATACTGCCACTCATACTCTGCTACTGGTATACAAGCTAGGTAAACTCTGTCATGCTATTGAGTCGCTCCAGAGATGAGGGAGGAAAAGTGAGACAAGTTATTGGGGCGCCAGGGGTTAATGAGTTAAACATAAATTGCTAGTTACAGAACATTGTTAAAGTTTTAAAACACAAGTTTGTATAGTTTTATCATCAAAGGATAAAGTGCTGAAATCGGATGGTGATAGTTGCTAACATAGTTGGGAAAGGGTAATTGGATAGTCAGCTATGAGAACACATGCCTGTGAATGTGCAAGAGTTAGTGTAATTGATAACAGCTACTGATATCTTGATGAATACATTTCGCAACAACACAACACTAGAACCATTTTGCAACAACACAACACTAGAACCATTTTGCAACAACACAACACTAGAACTAACCTGACTAAGGCAAAGGAGCATCTCAAAAAGTATGGCTAATGTACCTCTAAAACATCACAGGGTGAAGACATTTTTGCTTCCCAAACAGTAGGCAAAGTTTATACCTTTTAGGCAACTTAAGTCAGCCGCTTTCCCTAGTAGCATGACCAGAGTCTTTTATGATAAGTATACACTCTGTACTTGCCTGTCCATTAATAAAACCCACGACCAGCAGCATGTGTTGTAGTTCAACATATCCCCATACAAAGGAGATCTGTTGGTCTATCCAATAGTTAAGCTACCGGGATTAACCACAATAGATCAACATTTGAATGCTGGAACAGTAACTTCTACAATCAACCAAATGATGGTTAATTCTTTTTGTTGTTAAATGTACACAGAAAATTTTTTTTGCTGAATCTGCAAAGAAAACTGATTGTCTTTGAAGCATGGATTGTTTTGTTAAATACTAAAGAAATATAAAAACAAATATATCCATAGCTCTCCTTTATCAGTAACTTCAATAACACTTGCATTCTTAATCAAAGAAAGCAGACTAAACTCATTAATGACAAAATAAAACCACAAAAAAACTTATGTCAAAGGAAGTCTGCACCAAATTTAAATACAAGCAAATGAATCTGATGTATTTTTGTATTTTCCCAAGTGACTGGAACGTGTTTTATGTGCAGAGACAGTTTCATTTTTGAAGTGAAAATATTAGGCTTTCAGTCACATAGGGTATTGTGCAAAGACATTTTATAAATATTTTAATTTCCCTGTGAATAGCCACATCCCCTGGGTAGCATTGGCAAGATGATAGGCCAGTTTAAGTACATGTGCATGTAAACAACTATAGCCACATGTTATTTGTATCAGTTTCTGTGATTTGTTTAGTGACAGTCAGATCTAAATTAAAACTAAGATAACCAATTTTTGTACTGTTTTCTAATGGGATGCAAGTCATGCATGAATTTTATAACATGTGATCTGTATTTGAATTAATGGATTTCTTACATGTACAGTACATAATGGATTGTACTACAGAAATGCAAGTTGCTCAGCCCATATTTTTGGTAAAAGCATCATTTTCTTCAGGCTACCGACTTGGTTGGTTATAGCACTGTTCAATCTATAAGATGATTGGGTTCTATGGACCCCAACCACCATGTTATAGTGGGGTCACACTGTACTTATAACACATATAGAAAATTTATTGCTGATAATGAAATGTACTTACATAACAGCTATAGAAAATTTATTGCTGATAATGAAATGTACTTTTAAGGCATAGTGGGTAACTAATGTTAATGATGCAGTACTGGTTGCTATTGCCAGAATACCACCTACCACATGCACTGATATAACTTTAATGGTCTGTAAGCTGAATTGTTACCTATTTATACATTTAAATCCCATGTACCTTTGCAGATGACCTAGATAAAGTGATGACTAGGAGATGATTGGAGGCATTTTCATATACAACCACAAGGGAGAGGTGCTGATCTCCCGAGTGTACAGAGACGACATTGGGTAGATATCCATGTTTTTTGTTATAATCTGATTTAGTATATATCAATGTTTTGTGTTAAAGTTTGTGGTTGGTCAACTGTAGTGGAATGTAGGTAGGGAGCAGTAATATATATATATATATATATATATATATATATATATATATATATATATATATATATATATATATATAGAGTAAAGTATTTTAATATAATAATATCAAATAAGTTTTTCTTTTATCAAGTGTATGCTTGTGTGGCCTAATGGTTAGAATTAACAACAAATCATACCAAAGACCTTTAAAATTGGTATTTACAGCTGCCTCGATAGCCACTCAGCATTAAGAGAATATTGTTAAGACTGGTCAGCTTGGTGTCAGGATAATGTGACTGGGTGGGACATTATGCTACATGTCTGTTGCATGATTTCCCAGTGCTAGACATCAGTATAAACTGCTAAAATGGGGGCCTCTAGAGGTCTAAGGTGCTGTCCGTTATGGTTATGGATCACTGCCATCTGGAGTCAATATATATGTGAGAAAGCTTGCCAATAGCTTCTTATGGGTGATATCCCGGCTTCTTCCTCTGCCATTAATACTGGCCGACATGTATAGCCTACTGTACTGAAAAATGGTGTTAAGCCCCACAAGAACAAAAACTGCTAAAATGCAGAAATAGCAATAGGACTGAATTTTTTTTTTAAAGCTACATTAATAATCCAAATTCATGTATTGGTTCTATTTTGCTTAAGTGAAATTATCATAAATATAGTGTGCCCAGTTGTATTCAAGCATGAAATGTATCTATCTGCTGGTAGGAGGTTTGTCTGCTAGCATTTCAATGAGAACCTAATTATGTGCTGCATGATGTTTTGATACCTGATTTGCACAAGTATTTGTTGTATTGTTGCATTGAATTAAAAGTTTACCTTGTATTACCACATTCTGTCTTTTGTATCAAATAAACGGGGTGAAGTAAATGAAAAGTTAAAAGGCATGCAAATCTATCCTCATATGAGCTGGCAGCCCCAGTAGTGTCAGATCAAACCATTTTAAGTGATCAAATAATATTATAATTTTTTTGTGAACATAATGTAATTGAATTACCTTCAGTTACCATACTCATTCACAAGTGTAATCAAGGAAAGAAAGTCAATGAAGCAAAATGAATAATTCAAATAAAATTCTTGTTCACATGTACGTTTTATTGAGAAGCTATATTGTTTCAGAGTTTTGTATAGAGTCGCCCCTACTGTGAGGTTTTAGTCGTAGGGGATTGGGGGTGTGGTGCTTCCAATATTTATTGGTCTCTAATTTAAATTAACCAAATACCATTCTTCCGCTTGACTGTTTTCTAGCCTATCACACCATTTGATTTGTAGTGTGAGAGATTTTCACCTGTCATTGCGTACTTTTCCTCTTTGTATTCCTCTCTCACTTATAATTCCCTCTTGTCCAGCCTGACTCAGTCCAAGTTCTTCTCCTCATCCTCTATTTCCTCCTACAGACCACTTTCCTCTCCTTCTATCCTCTTTTATATATCGACTGCACATTGTTGACTCCGACTGCACTGTCAGTCTCACTTCTGTCTTCATCTTAGAGACTAGGGACTATGAACTTGCACCAGAAGTTCTGTTCTCGAAAAGCTTTCTGTGAAAAAGCAAAGATGGTACAATATTTTCCTCAGCAGTCTCATCTCGCTCTTAACTCAGCCTATCATCTAATAAGGCTATTAAATTTTACCGGTCACTCATCATTTGCACCGAAATACAAATACATTCTTGATGTTATAACATCATAATAAAGGTACTAATTTTATACATACAACAATTAATTGATTCACATCAGTACATTCATTTCGTTACACAAACCAATAAACAACAATCAGATGCATATCTTTACATCACAACTCATACCAAACATACAAATATTCAAATATCCCTGTTCTATATTCACACATCAATTGTAACTAATCTTACATACTTAAATCATTTTCCAAAACTCCAATTCAAAAGTGCGTAAACTCTAACATAACACATTACTAAAGGTAATGGTTACTATAGAGCAAGCTACCAGTGAATTGAAATATTAACTGGCAATCCACATAATTCTCTATGTAAACTCAAATTCATTTCTCAAAATACACTAATAAATGAAACACTATGAGGTAATTCGACATACTAAAAAGATCCCAGTTATTAAGTATACATGCTATAAATACTTACAATTAAGACACTTAATGTTTTGCAAAAATTAAGCAAATAGCTTACTGGCCTTTTTGAAGCAGTCACAAATGCCTCTTCCTGTGTGAGCCAGAACACAGGATATCCGCCCTCAAGTCCTTTCTTCTCGGCTAAAGTAGGTTGTACGCTTTGTGTGCTCTGACATCTCACCAGGTCAGAATCATCTTAGGAAGATTATTACTCATAAGTTTTGAGTTGTCTCTTCAAGCTTCGTGTTCAAACATATTTCAATTGAAGATATAATAGAAGCTGTTGGCTGGCATGCACCACCTTCTCAAGCCTTCTTCACTGAAATTTAGTGTTGCTGAGGCAAACCTTGAATATGGTAGGTCCAGTGACAGTAGCACAGATGGCCACCACATCCAACTAGATCAACCAACACAGCCTGTTACTTATAAGGGATTTGTTGGTGTATTGTCACTAATCACACTGAATTGATAATCATTCTAACATGGGGGTTTTCACCAAAATAAGACTACTAAGAGTGTTCAAAGAATTTTTTTTTATACACAGGCTCAGAGCTAGTGACATAAATAAACTAACAAGCCCAGAAATGAAATTACCAAACCAGAAATAAAAAGGTTCACTGCCAACATTGAGGAATGTTCAAATAAAATTATTGACAAAACATTACAAAGCAAGATGTCTGTAAAACCACTTGTTTCTGTAGCACAAGATAATTTACTACAAAAATAATGTTTTGAATAGTATGCAGTACCAGTGGTAAAGACGTGATAGTTGTCCTTAGTTTAAATTTTAATCTTGCCCACAAATTAAAAAAACTCAGCTAAAGCTGTTGGGATGATACTGGCATCACCAAATGTAAATAAAGAAAATTAATGGTTTAGAAAATTTTCTAATCCCTATTTTGAGCTCACTTTAGTGGGTAATCAAGACGCAGTACGTTTCCACCTTTATTGGTAGCATCAACTGTTATGGTTTGGATAGTTTTCAATATGCATGTATTTCCTAACTCCTTGATATATTCTGATCATAATTGGTTTTCCTTATGATAAAGCAAAGCCAATTTATCTTTTATGTGGATACTCGCTCCTTCTGCTACAAGTTAAAGGTCTATGGGGTAGAAAATTTGTGTTTATGTTTATGATTCAAGTTTTTCATTAAAGTTTCTTTCCCTTGATAGATGCTAATTATATTTGGTTTTACAAAGTTAAAGCAATTCATTCTTTGATGTGCAGTTAGTCCTGAAGAAGGAAATTTGCATTCAAAGGCACAATAATGAAACATTTTATGACTATATTAGGATATTTAACATAAATTAATGGATTAAATACAGTTCAAAAGTCATTTTGGGGTTATTATGTGGTAGATAGATTTATATTATTAAATACAGTCGAACTCAGTTATGTCGCTGGCCTAGGGGTTTGCCAAAATGCATCAAGATAACCGATGATCGAGATAAACGAAAACCAATATGGCGTCATTATAATAACATGTGCTTGAAATTTCATTATGTACATGATGTGCGTTAGTAAATGAGAATGTACATGCACCTATTTTTCTGTTTTTTTTAAACAACACTGTTGCCTCGATCTGCTTAATGAAGCATGCTAAAAAAATATACCTGTTTGTTAACAACAAAAGGCATATGTGCACCAACTAACATCAGAGATTTACCAGTATAAAATACAAAGCACCATCGATTCTCGATACAAACCTTTATATTCTTCAACATTGCAAACACAAAGATCACTCAAAAAAACAAACATGCAGGGTATAGTTCGTTTTTACAAAAAGCTAACCAGTGTCAAAATTAAATTTGCAAGTCATTTCACTCTGACAGCTCTAAAAAGTATTGTAAACAGAATAGCTACAGCATGTTATCCTTCAGACAAGATCAACAAAAGTGAGTGAACTGTCCTTGGAGTGAACGACCATACGGACTGTCATCATGTGCTTCGTGAACTCAGCACATGCGCAGTTAACAAAGTATGATAATTTTATTGGCAAGTCATAAGCTAGCATAAATGTAACCAATCGCAAGAAGTACTTGTAAATTAAAAAAATATAAAGACCGTATTCTTGCAAAATGGTATCTCCATTCCCACAATTGAAACTTACACCTGGCAATATTGGACCGTATATATTACTGTAGCATAAGTTAACACCCAATATAGGGATTCTTTCACTCCTGTATTTTGAGAAATAATTATTTTTAATTATGCAAAAGTTATGTATTTGTTCTTTGCTATTTTTTCTTGCTGAGTTTAAGTGATTGTAACAACCAACAAAAAGAAGGATTAGCCATTCCATTAATTTTATCTGTTGTATTCGCATCTTCAGAAGTTGGTCAGTTGTAGATAGCATAATTAACTGTCAAAACATACATTACTCTGCCATAGTTCAGCATAAGCAGATTATGGTATAACAATGCACAGCTAAGATGGAGTGGTCGATACAAACAAAGGATTATTTGTGTACTGATTAATTCCAATTCATTACTTAGTAAAGTTTGTAGCTTTCTTCCGTTCTCCCTTTTATTTATCCATTCGAAAGCCAGGATTGTTTGTACAAATTAAATAACCAAAATGTATGTCACCAGATGGGACATTTTTGTCACCAAAAAGGGGAAAAAATTGCCGTCGATTGGTCATGGGAATCAAGATAACCGACATTAATTGGCAAATTTAGCCCTCTTTTGTGCTCGAGATATTAGGGTCCGTCGACATAAAAGAATCGACATAACCGATGAGAAAATGCTAAGATAAAGAGAGAATTTGGCGGTTCCACTTCGAAAATGTCGACTTAATAGGGTTGGCCAAATAACCTAGGTCGAGATAAGTGGGTTCCACTGTACTAGCACTAGGATTTATCATTATGAAATATAAGCACTCAGACATTTTTGTAGCAAATCCACCATCTCCATTGTGAAACGTCTGCTTAGCAGTCATTAGCAAAGTCCAGAAATATTTATTGACATTATTCTGATGAGCTCAATTTGCTTAATAATATGCAAGATTATAAACACAGAAAGTACATTGATGAAGTTATATGAATTTGGAGCAGGAGTAACCAAATTAATATGCCCATATATACTCATTGTTACAGCCATGCCCATCTAATAATTAATTCTGTGGCATGTGGTTTTGCCCTTTGTTCCTGGGATTACTGTCAGTCATAAAATATCTGCATTAAACTCCAGGTCTTTGATCAATAATTTGCTTGAACAAAATTGTTTTTTTGCAGGCGCAATGCTGTTGATGCATTCCGTGTCAATGTCATCCATGCACGTCAGCAGGTTCGTTCTCCAGTGACAAACATAGCCAGAACCAGCTTCTTCCACATAAAAAAGTCCAACATCTGGCTTGCAGCGGTGACCAAGCAGAATGTCAATGCTGCCATGGTCTTTGAATTTTTGCATAAAATGACAAATGTTATGCAGGCATACTTTGGGAAGATTTCTGAGGACAACATAAAAAATAACTTTGTTCTTATCTATGAGATTTTGGATGGTATGTTTAAACTGATGATGTGCATGATACCTCTTTCTCTGTATCTTTTTAACATAGGCAATAACCAGTTTCTCCATCAAATACATTCCCTTATCACATTAACATTAGGAAAATAAGCTTGCTAGCTCCCAAATCTAGCCTTTCAAAAAGATAATTATCTTTTTCCATCTACAGTGCACATGAATAGCTGCCAACTGTCATGATTTTGGCATGAATATCACAAATTCCCAAATTCTCGATTATTTTAAATTTTCCTTTTAAGTGCTAGTTGTGATTTCGGCAGTTGCTGAAACGGTCCAGTACTGCTAGTCACGATGTTTATAGACCTATAGCCAATTTGAACAGTTGGCCTGGTAGCAAACATTTTAGTGTATTTTAATCTATAGTTTTACAAATGCTTTTGAAAGAAACTGGGGTGTAACCTGAATTTTTCTCTACACATGCGCTGCCAACACTGATTTGTATTGCTGTTTGGCATCACATCTTGAAAATGTCTTCACCACCAAGGAAAAAGAAATGTATTGCACAAAAAGTGAAGTTTAGTTTACATTATGCCAAAAGTTGACCTTGCATCCAGCCATCAAATACCAATATACTTTATGCTTTTTGCACACAGTATGCCACAAATTTTAGCATTGGGTATGGTGGCAGGGACTATACTTCCCTATTTGTACTCCTCTGCCAATTTCAATAATGAAAGGTATAAATTAGATCAGAAATGGACAGAACTTCATGCCTTGATTTATAATTTCTAACATGACTAATCATCTGAGCATTTTATGCTTAACGGAAGTTTTAAATATAAACGATGGCCATGCATCAGATCCATTTCCATTTCCTGGACAAGTCCATTTTCAGCAAAGGGGTGTGTGCATGACTACATGTTTGCACATAGAAGGGAAATAGTGTTTGGTCTTCATCCAATATTTACAATGTCAAATTAAGTAATAGAAAAGAATGACAATTACAAATTTGTTTTTTGCATGGATTTGACCAGTGGTGTAGTTTCTATGTGAATATGTGCAAAGATATAACTCAACATAATGATAATTACAGAATTATCCAGCAGCTACTGAACATGATGAACTGCATCTTAATGTTTTCTAAGGAAATCAACTTGCCTATATTGTACGCGAAATGGTACCATTTTAGTGTGGAAGTTCATTAAAAATGAAAGAGGCAGAAGATGCCAGTGTGAGGAGGAGCACTCTGGTCACAATCAGGTTAGAAATTGTAAATCAGTGAATGAATCTAATAGGTTCTGTGCAATTTTTATCACATTAAAGATTTTCTTTATTGAAATCAGTAGTTGGTGCAAACATCAGTGTACATTATCAGACTTGCCAACCCTTACGATTTTGCCATAAGTCTTACGAAAATTGTCCTTCAAAAACAGATCTACAACTTACAAGCATAAATTGTAAAAAAATGATTTCTGCCAAAAAATCAGGATAACTGGTTCATGTGTGCTTGATCTGGATCCAGGTTTGAGATTAGAATTAGTGAAATTAGTCAGGGAACCAGACTAACTTTACAGCAGCACCTCAAAATCTTTAAACTGCACCTATTTGTTTATGTGAAACATTTGCATGATCAAACTGTTGACCATTTAATTTTTTAAACATTGCGTACAGAAAGTTGAGCATGTTTAAGACAAAAGGGAAAAGAAGCAACTATAAAAGCATTAATAATCAACACAGAAGAGTAAAATGGCATATTCAGATTCTTGTGAATAAAGCTGGAAAGGAAACACATTTTTGGACTTTATGTGCCAATATGATCTTGTCTCATGGCGGGAGATATGATTCCCATCATCATGTGAAATTGAAAAAGAATTTCCAAGAATTACATCATGTTGAGAGATAGCAACAATCCATTGACATGCATATGGTTTGAAAATTAAGTTTGTGCAACAGTACTAGAGTAAATAAAGTGCACACATACTTTAGAAAGGGTCTTGCTAAATACTGCTAAGCCTGACAAAGCTCTACACAGCTATGCAAATGCAAATTAAAAAAGTATAATTAATGAATAAATTAACCAAGCCAAAAGACTAGTTTTCAAGTTATTGAGAATTAAATGACCAAAAATTAGGTGACAAAGTTTGAAATGCAGTAATACAGGGTTCCTGCAGGTCGTGGAATCCTGGAAAGGTTTTGGAATTTAAAAAAAAAATTTCAAGGGCCTTGAAAAGTTATGGATTTTATCAAAACCTTGCAAAGTTTTGGAAAAGTGATGGAATTTGTGACAATGGAGTTAAAGAAATTGATTACTTCAAATTTCATCAATCACCGAGAACCGATTAAATAAAATGGTAAAATTACATTAAAAAATGTTTCAATTCATAAAACAAGAGTAAGTTCCCCTACTGGAAGTATCACATGATTTCCAATGTAGATCACTAAATAAAAGAAAGCAACTGGAAAGTAATGTTTTGTTAATATTGTAAATAGGAACACATACAAAGACTACATAGGATTGTTTCTTTTTTCTTTTGAATACAAATTACATTGAACATTGGATTATGACATGAATTACTACATAAATCAAAGTGCTTGCCAAGGTAAATTTAAAATGTACCTATTAAAAATATTTGTTTTTAACTTTCTTGTTATTTCAGGTTGAAAGATGTCATTCTTTATGTTCATTTACTTGACAATGCAAGTTATCATTAACTTAAGTTTATGAAATGGCCCTGGAAAAGTTTTGGAAAAGTCATGAAATTTGTTTTTGTTGAGTCTGCAGGAACCCTGGTAATAACTATTTGACAAAATCATATCTAAATTGTTTATTACTTTATAAATTATTCATTTAACTTATTATCAAAAGAAAATGCAATTATCTAATATATGCTAATCATACAAAGCTGGACACAGAAATACAAAGCCTGAAAATGTCTTTCAAGTCAAATTAACCAAACTGAAGGATTAGTTTTCAGCATAATTATGTTGAATAAATAACCAAATAAAATTTGGCAGCGAAGTTCAAAATCGAATAATGACATAATTGTATTTAAAATGTTTATTTTTAGATAAATTCTTCCTTTAAATGATTATTGAAAAAACTGCAATATTTAAGTATATCCTAATTATAAAAAGCCTGACAAAGTCATAAAACCCGACAAAACCATACAAAGCCTCACAAAACCTGATATAGTCATGCAAAGTCATATTAGACAAATGTATATTATAAATTAATGAATAAATTAACCAAATGGCGGGACTAGTTTCTGCATAATTATAAATAATGATAAAGTCTGAATAGAGCATTTTAAATGTATGTTATATTTTATAAAATGTTATTTGTCTGATTATCGAAACATAGGTTGACAAACTCACGAACCTTATTGATGTTTTATAAGAAAGACATACAAAGCCTGAAAAAGTAAAACAAAGTGAAAAAAAAGATATGTAATATTGTTGTATGGTGTTTTCCCACATAAATTACAAAAAAAGAAAAGCTGGATTTACCACGCACACCATAATGAATGACTGGTAATTGGGAGACAAATTCCATATTCACTATATCAAAAGGCATAAAAGAGCAAAACAAAGCCGTAACTGGATGTTTATTATTTGAATATGTCTGTGTATGATAAACTATCAATAAAATTGGTTATTTTTCATACAGGCATACAATGTCATAATAAAAATGTGTTAATTGAGTTAAGGCATACAATGTCATAATAAAAATGTGTTAATTGAGTTAAAGGTAGTAGGGTCCTACTCACCTACTTGTGATTGTAACAAGCATTGATGCATGTTAATGGAGTTTCATTTCAGTACCATATGACAAATTTTATATCAATAGTAAATAATTTTCAGTACTGTAAGTTTAAAAACATTTTTATCCATGTACTGAGTTAGATAGATAATTCTTTTTAAAAAATGATCATAGGCAAAGGAAGCATTTGGTAGTCATACCAAAGATTTGTAAAAGAGGTACTAGCAGCTTTCTCCATGGCACTTTACATTTTGAGGCTAGTGCTAGGACTGGTTGACCTGGTACAAGTATAATGTGACTGGGTGGGACATTATGTGATATGTCTGTGGCATGATGCCCATTGCTAAACATCACAATAGACTGTTGCACTGCACACATAGTGATATGACCATTTCTTACACTAAAGATCCAAAACACACATGCACAAAAAAGAGATGTTCATTGTTGACACCCAAGGAACATGTCTATATCCTTTTTTAAATGCATCTTAATATACAGGTTGATGTCATAAAAAATACATTTATAATTATTTGAAATTTAAGGAATAAGTTCTGGATAAGTTTATCAAGGAGAAATAATAGAAAATTTGGACAACTTTCATGCCTTCTATCTTTTTCTACATGCAGTTTTCATGGTAACTAGGTGTTCACCACATGTCTGAAATAAAAAGAAAATCTAAGACAGTTAATTAACGTCAATACAATTATATAGATGGTATAAATATAAAAATCACTATTCAATATAATATCTAAAACCAATAAACATGTTAAGATTTTCTTGTGACATGATATTCAATACATTTCATGAATTTCATAACTGATAAATATACCTCTGTTTGTGTATTTTAGAAATCCTGGACTTTGGATACCCACAGAACACTGATACTGGTATCTTGAAAACATTCATCACTCAGCAAGGCATCAAATCTCAGGTCAGAATATATACATGTTGCTGTCTGAGTATGCTGAAGCTACTGTGCATTTTATGTTCCATAACAGGTGAGGGGGGGGGCCATGTAGCCCATTTCCAAATGTCCTATAGTATCACAACCATTATCAAATTTCTCCATGCTCAATAATTTGAAATGTATGCCTGCATACATACCAACCATTACACTTTTGGTATAATCATTATGCTGTTTTTCACCAAATTGAATTTTATAGTACTATCCTGTGTATGAATTGCACTTTTTTGGTTCACTAAAAAAAATTTTTAAAAAAAGTTAAAAAAGTTTTTTTTGCCATTTTTTTATTTTCATTTCTCTAATTCCATTCATATGAATTTGAGAATGTTCTTACAAAGATTGCTGCATAATGATGGCATAGAGTACTTCCCTTATGACCCATTTCCAAGAAGATCAGTTGGTTTCTTTGAATATACGAATTTGCCTCAAAGATTCATTATCTTTATAAGCTATTTGGATCACAAACCAGTCCATATTTTTAAAGAAAATTGTTTAGCAAAATGCTTTACTTAGTTGTGGATGTTATATATAGAAAATGTTAGAGCAGATGAATCTTTTCAGACTTAAAAACATGTCAGAACAGAAAAAGGACAAATCAAGACTGCTTTACAAACTTTAAATGAAGAACATGGGAGTAAACAAAACTTTGAGCACATGATCATGCTCATTGCAGAATTACAGTGCACAATGATTCAGTGAAAGTTAGTTGGAGTGAGTGCCGAATATAAATAACTTTTCATTATATATTGTTTCTATTCTTTTTCTAATCCATATGGATTTTGCCCATTATGACAAGAACCTTGAGCAGCAGCAGAACCATGTTAACAACAATAATAAATTGATCATTTTCATATATTCTCTAATTCTGACATGTGATACACAGATTACATTTTTATGCCAAAATAATGCATCTATGCCTTTTATTATCTTTTAATAGCGGTTATTACTTCTTGCATGCTTGGCATGTGTGTGGATGGATGGAAACTGATATAAGGCTTAACATTAAAGACATTGATTTCACACTTATCCGATCAAAATGCTATAGCATTATGGCTTTTTTATGTTGAAGCTTTACCTTTTGTTTGCTTCTTTTTTATTGACACATCAAGTCTTAATGAAGAATTAGGCCATGACTCAAAATTTCCAAAACATCACAATTTGAACTTTGACTTAATTAAGAAATATAGCCAAACCTAATCCTCTGATAATTTGACATGCATGACAATCAATACAGAACAAATTTCTTTTCATTTAGGTATATTATACTAAGGGCTGTTCCATGTAACCATACTACTTTGTATTTGTTATTTTTTTGCTCATGATTATGTGTTATGTTAAGTACATGACCTTGTCCAAAATCAGGTACATTTTTTTATAAACAACATTATGCATAGCTAATATCTCTGAGTCATTAAATATTAGGATTATTATGAATAGATGTATTTATTTTGGTCTGAGTCTAAGACATTAGAATTTTATTTATTAGTACTGCTGGTAGAAATTTTTGGACTATCTGCAATTTAATTTAAAACACTGTAATCTTAATTTTTCACTTGGTTTTAAGGGAAACAAATTACTTGTTAAATTTTATGAAATTTGTCTTTTTTGTTGGTTTTTTTTGTTTGTTTTTTCTCTACTAGTTTAAGACCATAGAGTCCTAATACCAGTAGAAAATCAGTTCCTTGGAGGTTCTTTTGTTTTGATTTTAGTTTTGCTTTTCTTTTCCATGATAGCACCACCTCAAAAAGTCTCTTCAGAGCAACATTTAGCTTTACATTAGTGTTAGACAAAAGTTTCTAATGAAAAAAATATGGAGTTAAAAGTTTAAGAAATTCTATATAGAATCTTTATCTTGAAAATACATTCATTTTTATAAATATTCATCATTTATAGCAAACATAAAGCCCACAACAATCAGTCTCTACATATATCTGACTTTACAGTAAGTCCAAGATATTACATAGGTTTCATCAGACTGGGTTTTAAATTAGTTGCTTTTTTTTTCTTCTAAAGTCCAAGGAGGAGACAAGCCAGATAACATCACAAGTGACGGGACAGATTGGATGGAGACGAGAGGGTATTAAGTACCGCAGGAATGAGCTTTTCTTAGATGTCCTTGAGTCTGTAAACCTTCTGATGTCTCCACAGGGACAGGTGTTAAGTGCACATGTTGCTGGGCGAATTGTGATGAAGAGCTATTTAAGTGGAATGCCAGAATGTAAATTTGGAATTAATGATAAACTTCTGATGGAGAGTAAGGGCAAGAGTAGCACTGATGAGACTTCCTCTGCTGGCAGATCAAGGTATTTAGCTCAGAATTTTGTATATGTGCTAGGAGTTTGTTATAAATTTGCCTGTAGTGCCATTTTTAGATGAATGCTTCACTTTTATGGCATGAGTGGTAGGCACCACATTGTACGAGTCAAACTATTAGATTAAAAAACATTTGTTAAAATTTGTGCAAATTAGATATGGGGCGGTGACATCCTAATCCTATCTGATATGTGCTCATGTATTTCTTATTGACTGTTTTTTATTAGTTTTAATAGCATTTGTAACACATTCTTGGCTAGATGATGCCCAGGAGAGTATGGCTATTAATCTTCTCCAGTAATAACACCTTCTTTAGGCTTCCAATTTTGGTTTCTGAATCTGATTTCATAGCTATATGAGAGTCTATTGTCTTTTGTCTGTCATCCATCATCCCTAAGTACACATTTGTTATCACTATTTCTAAAATTTTTAGGAGATTACCCTGAAACTTTTCACACACACATATGCATCACATGGTCTAATTGTGCAATCTGATATCCTGTATGGCACCATACATTCATACTGTTATATTTTCAGCATAATCATTATGCTTTTTTTTCACTGAATTACATCTTATGCTTGTCAGTATATGGATTAAACTTTTCCTGTACATTAAATAATAAAACAAAAAGCAATATGAAGTTGTGTCTTCATTTATTGTATTGTTCCCTTAATTCCACTCATCTTTAAAGTCTCAAAATATTCTAAAAAGACTTGTGCATGGGAATAGCATAAGAGCTAATTGTCCATCATAGATCTACATGTACATTCCTGATTTTCTATTTACAGCAACTATATATTACCTCATTCCAAGAAAACAGATGGGTTTCTTTCAATTGAAACTTTGCCTCACAGATTCATTCTAGTCATTGTCAAGTTAGCAGACCAGCCTAATTGTGTCATATATTAAGTGAAATAGGCTTTTGCTGTATCACTTATGGATGAAATTTTATAGAGCATATGGGTCTTTTTAAAATTAAGAATAATGTCAATTAGAAAAAGGGCCAATCAGCACCACTTTACAAATTTGAAAAGAAGACTATCAAGTTGGTACAATACAGCATTCAGATTGAGTTCTTCATCATGCCCATTCAGCAAAAGTTAGACTATGTAAACTAGTTAAAGTGAGTGTTGAATATAGATAAATTTTTAGTATGTCTTGTGTTTGAATTCTGATTCTAATCCACATTGATTTTGCCCATTTTTGCTAAATATTTTGACTTGCAGATCCAGCTTTGTACTAAAAAATTAGAAGTACATATTTGGTACATGGTAATTATGCCATGTAATACATCAGGTACAGTATCATATCCTTGATGAAGCAGTGTGCTAATATTAGTACTGGCAACATGCTCAGATTACACAGTTTTCCACCTTAGCAAAAATTATGCTGTCTCCTCTGTTTTGGCGAGTTTGTGGCAGTTGCAAGATCTTTCTTAAATATCTTGGTTTTGCTACTCCTCCTCAATAGAAAATCATTGAAATCGGATTTTCATGATAAGTCTTTATGATGTAAGGTTAGTCCTAAATGAAACTGATGCCAATCTGATATCCCATATAGTACTTTTTGAAAATCTTATTGCTATTCCTCCTGATTTGATAATCATATCAACATGGCATTTTTATTTTTTTTAAAAATTCTTTTGGGATGCAGTTGGTCCTGTATCAAACTGGGGTGTATCTGGTATCCAGTATGGACATTTCAGAGTCTCATTATCACAACTCCTTTTGAATGGATAATAACATCATTTCGACCAGGTTTTTACCAAGGTATCTTATGCTTGGTTGGTTCCTAATGAAAATGGTGCCAAGCTGAAATCCGATATGGTTGCCACATTTGCCATTTTGAAACTTTTGTTCTTGCTGTTTCTCCTGAATGGATTATCATATCATGAGTTCTACTAAAAAGACTTCTTAAAAATGGTATTGATGTGATGGCTACAATAGGTCATCTCAAAATTCTGGTCATGTCAACATGGATTTGTCAATAAAAAAACTTGATATGGATTTTCTAATTCATCCTAATAAAAATGGTTTTCTATCATCCAATGGATGGGAAAATGGGTAGGATGGAACTTTACTGATATGAAATAATTCTGAGAGTGTCAGGTGTACGGCAAAGTTGTTTTTATTTGTAGCCTGCACATACCTCTGCCACTTTCATGTACTGTGGCTATAATTTCTTTACATATTGTACTTAAAGAATTTGCATAAGATCTAAGCACAAAACGGAACATAATGGCTGCTACCATGTACTCGAAAAATCAGACTGAATTATTCCAAAGTACACTTAACAGTTATTAAAATAGGAGAATTTAATATTTGCCAGAGTAGGCAATACCAGCTTCTGAAAGTGCAATGAATAAATTAAAAAATATGTAAAATCTAGATATTTAATGATATTTTAACTAAAACTTTTATTATCGGCAAAATGTTAATGTCCAACCATATATATTTTTCAGTGGAATGTCAGGAGGAAAGACATCAATTGCAATTGATGACTGCCAGTTCCACCAATGTGTCAAACTTAGCAAATTTGAGACTGAGCATAGCATCAGTTTTATCCCCCCTGATGGAGAATTTGAATTAATGAGGTACAGTACACCAGTCTTATAGCTTGTCATGTTTAAGTTATATCAATTAGTTATAAACTATGATAAATTGAAGAGCCCCACCTACTGGTATCTACCACCAGCTATGAGTCAAATTATTAATTTAAAATTGCAGTGGACCACCAACCAGTCTTTCCTTTCAGAGATCTCGGAAATACTTTTGATATTTGGACACAACGTTTTGATTTGGGACGCACAATTTTGTTGCAAAGAGGAAAGTTTTGCTGCAAAGTATGTTCTGATCACTATGCAAACTGAAGCAATGTTTTTATTTTAATTTGTTGATTTCTTTGATCAAAGATTGCAGGCTTGCTTTGATGAAGATGCATGTGTTATTGAAGGCACCGTTAAAGGTTCTCTTTGTAGGACCAAACAAATGCCCATTTATTATTGCTGCAGCAATATCAGAAAATTGTAGCACGTTGAGACAATTTTTAAGAAAGAATTCCTTGGTATATATCTGTACTATAGAGGTGATCAGTTGAAGTTGCAGCAAAACTATTTTTTTCTTTTTTCTTCTTCTTTCGGTTTTCTATTTAAATTACCATCATTATCAACATTTATTTTTATGCCTTGTTGCAAGACAAATATAAAAAAAATTTTGAAAAAAAGAAATATAGCAAGTCAAACATTTTTATATCATAAATTATATTTTTAAAAATGGATGCAAGTCAAGGAATTGTTTTCTCTAAGAGTATAAAACCAATGTCATTGCAGTTAACTGTATTGTTAACAATATCATCATCATCATCTCTGAATATCTAGCAATAAAAATTCTGCACTTTTAATCCAGTTGTCACACGTTCTATCTCCAACTTTTAGTCTTTCATACAAGACTTATTCATATGGTCTGAGGAGCTTTTATGGCAGATTATAAGCTGCTAGTCTTGTGATCCAGATCTGAGGGGCTTCCAAGGCAGAGTGGTACAAGATGCTTGTCATGTGATAACTTGCCTCCAATCATTTAATGTGTAAATGAGAAAGTTTCTAGTTACCTGTGGAATGTCAGTGGTTCTACATAAGTGGTGTTTGATGTCTCATAAGTACTTGGATCTTCTTCAGCAGTAAAATTGGCTGCCATATATAGATTCTCTTCATCTGAAAATGGTGTAAAGGCCATAATGATCTATCAAAACCTGTGATCTTGTGTCTAAATGACTTTGTATGTTGAGATAAACATCAAATCAACAGAGGCTCAAGTATACTAAGGTGCTTGCTCTTAAGGATCATCACTTGCACATCTCAGATCATTTTTGCCACAGCTGTAAGAGTTTATTAACTTTGACTCTAGTAATTTTTGCATACCTTTGAATATTGTCAATTATGTCTTTCTGACAGTTACCTTAAAAGTCATTATCAGTTGGTACAAATGGATTTTTCATGGTAAACATATGAGATGGAGAAGTCTTGAGCAATCCTTCATCACATGCTGCCAAAAAGTTCACATGTTAGCTCCCTTAAAGTTTCTCTAGCAAAGTCCATTGTTCCAACCAGAACTGTTATAACTTATTCAAGCTATATTCACAGATATCTGAAGATGTGCATCTGTAATAAATATTTGTAACAAAAGTATGAGAATGCATCATTGTTTTTCAATGATACATTTGAACTGAGCCACAACGAGAATCAACAAATCAAGAAATGGAATTAATCACATCTCTCAGGCAGAAGTACAGTGTATAATCATAATCTGGCAAAAGATTTTTCAATCTTTAAAAATAGCCAGATTTTAAATCATACTGATTCAGTGGACATAATCACCAGAATGGACAGAAAGAGATTGAAAGGTATAACCAGAAAATTAAAATTGATTTGAGTACCTAAATTTATGTGGTTTAGTTAACTTTATCTCTTTATTGTCTTCCCTTTGATGTAATTTCTTACTGTAGCTGAGAAAATAATGTTGCACACATAAAAAAGATGCACACTTCTACCCATTACTGTTGTTATATTTCTCAATTCCTGCCTGTTCTTATGATCTTTTCCCCCCACATACTGTTTGTCTTGTTTATGATATGTATCTAAATTTATCACTTATTTTTTCTACTACTATAATATTGTTTGTGAATATGCTTATCAATATAAAATGCAATAAGGGGACTAAATCTAAGATAGAAAACATTTACAGTTTGAATGTATTCTTTTCTTGGATATTATGTTTCTGCACAAAACCCAAAGTTAAAGGCTCGCTGTACAAATTCAGTTCCTATTGTAAACCTGTGCAAGCACCATGATAATAAAATTCAATAACTTAATATTTTGAGTGCTCATGATCAAATTTGTGTCAGTATAGACACATCTATAAGACAGCTTTTGTGAAAAGAAAACCATAACAGCTGCACCATTTTCTGTATCTACACAAATTTGAAATGTGTGCTTTCAATGCTACACCAGAGTCAGCTGCTGATTTCAGTAATGAGCCTACCAATTTCTGGTCTGTAAAGCGAAGGAAATTATGTTTCAGTTACAAGTAGGACAAACTCTCAAAAGATTCTTTTTACTAAAATCTTACTAGGGACAGTAATTGACAGTCAAACCATGTATATTATATTTTATCTTCACTGATTTATAGTATGGTTCTCATTCTTTCACATATGTATGATTGATAGTCCTTCAACGACATTCAATGGCTGTATGCCCTTTTTTGACCATGCTGACTGGACACACTAAGAAAATGTTCAAATAACAGAAACACAATGGGATAACCAGAGACCAATAAAATTAAATAAAATGATTAAGCAGGGATGTTGCAATGATTTTAGGATTTAATCAAAGCTGTGTGTACGTGCATGTGTGTATGTGTGCGTGATCTCCAATGAGGAAGTGTTGGCAGGAAAAATGGCTGATTGTTAAATATCTCCCTAACACTTAAATATCTGCCACTATTTTCTTACCGTTCTACTCTGTTATGGCTCTACTGAAATAAAATTAGAGATGTCATCTTTAGTTGTAGAGTGATTATCCATGGGCATGGTCACATGGTTGTAGTGGGGTCTTGGTTGGGATAACAGAAAGACCATAGGCTTACTCCATGTTTGACAACTAATTACTGAGCTATTATGACACCCTATAGCCCTATCCACTTTTATTGAACTTTCATTGTCATTATCAATACACCTAACAGAGCTATCATGACTCCCTGTAGCTATCCACTTCTATTGAACTTTCATTGTCACTGTCAATACACCTTATTGAGCTATCATGACTCCCTGTAGCTCTATCTGTTTGTATTGAGATTTTATTGTCATTATCAATACACCTTACTAAGCTGTCATGACTCCCTGTAGCTCTTTTATTGAACTTTTATTGTCACTGCACCTTACTGAGCTATCACAGCTCCCTGCAGCCCTATCCACATATATTGAACTTTCATTGTCACAGCACCTTACTGAGTTATCTCAACTCCCTGCAGCACTATCCACATATATTGAACTTTCATTATCACTGCACCTTATAGAGTTATTGTGATTTATGCAGCCATATCTACTTAATATTGAATTTTTATTGTCAGTGCACCTTATTGAGATATCTTGACTCCCAGTATAGAATTTTCTTTGTCACATTGTCTTAATTTTTGATTTCATTATTCCAGCTGTATAGTATGGTGTCCCTTTTCTTGTATATTTTGTGATACTAATAACAGTAAAAAGCCGTTATTGCTTCTAAGTTGTAAACAAATTGCCTGTCAGGTCACGGTTAAGGGAGCCAACTCAGCTTTAGATAACTGAGGAGACCTGATAGTATTTTTCTTCTTTGGACTTAGTTCCACTGATGTTCTATGTAAAACAAAAGTACAGAGATGCTTCTTGAAGGAAATGGCAATAAATCAATAACTCAATGTTTCAAATGTGAATACAAATTCTGTTGTGACATAAAGTTAGAAAATATTATAAAAGATTATTTAGATCAATATGTTTACAGTAGTATAAAGTACCATGAACATCAATATCACAAGGGATATGTTCTTCCACCTTATGATTGTCAATTTGGATTACTTCATTGATTAAATCCATCAGTGTTTTACAGTATCTCAATATTTTGATTTTGTGAAAAGCCCTGAAAAAGATCATAATATTGTGATCATTGTAGATTAGTCAAGCAAATATTGTATATGGTGTATATCAAGATTTTCAAATTAAATAATATTATTGAATAGTTTAAAATATTACTGAATTAAAAGTATCACAAAATATAAAAGTGGGCAAGTGAGAGGAACTGTAGGTTAATATTATGAAATTACTCCACATATTTACATCAGTAAAATCTGTATCACAGTTAAGAGCAGCATCAACATCATGAGGAAAACTGATGGCAGCAACTTCATGAATAGAAGTTCTTAGTGAAATATTAATTAGTTTTGCTGATTTTGCTAACTTGAGATGATCATTATGAAATACAAAGGATGACACAGAACTTATTCAACAACTCGTGTTTGAACTATAGGTTCTGGTAGTTTTTATTATATTTGTTATTCTGATTCAGGTATAGGACAACCAAGGATATCAGTCTGCCATTCCGAGTTATCCCTCTTGTTAGAGAAGTTGGTCGGCAGAAAATGGAAGTTAAGGTGGTAGTAAAATCCAACTTCAAACCATCATTGCTTGCCCAGAAAGTAGAGGTAAGAGAAACTTAAGTGGAAAGTCCTGTTTTAAAGAGATAGAATTTTTTTTCTAATTGTTCGTATGTTTGTATTGGTAAATTTAAACAAATACAAGAATGTGAGGGGAAACCCAGTGTCCCATTTTATTCTCGTTCATTAAGTTGTAAAACAATGTGGCAGCTATGGCAGTGTTGCAAACATTTTAACATATGGTCAGGCAAGTGGCTTTTGAAGAATAACTTGCCTTGTGTGGAACACAAATCTACTTGCCCTGATGATTTTTTATTCAGTTTTTTTTATTAAAAAGTCACTACAAAACATAGAAAAGTAGCTTGATATAGTAAGGATGCCATGTAAAGACTTGGCATGCCCCAAATATTGGACAACTACATGAAAGGACTTTTTTGCCCCTCTTTGACCATATGACTTTTTTGAGACATATAGTGTTAACCTTTTCCATGTGTGCATATATCCATCTGTCAACATTGGTCCAGATTTGAAGTTAGGTAAATTTTCAAGCACTGATGAAGCATATTTGTTTCATGAACACATGTATTCTTTTTACTGGTTTGTATCTAGAAGAAAATATTGCTCTTGTATATCTTTTTTGTGATAAGAGCAACCTTTACACCTTTGCAAGAAATTAAATGGGAAAAGTCAATGAAATATGTTTCACTTCTTGTGTCTTGTATCTCACTTTGTATCTTGGATCCCCAACCCTCAATTCCACCCATCAGTGATTAGTGTGTAAGAATCACAACCTAAAGGAGGATGGGTTTGAATCAGGCCTGTGACTTACTTTCATTGAGTAAAATTTTACTACATGGGGTGGACAGTGATAACAGCTCACCAAGCAGATTTTAAGTAACAGAGCACAGTGATAATAGCTTACCAGGCAGAGTTGAAGAAAAATGAATTCCAAGGCTGAGTGCATTTAAAGATGAATTGTGTGTGTGCCGACTTTACAAGGATGTTTTTTTTTATTCTTGTTGTTGTGGGGTTTACAGCCATTTTTTAGTACATAGTAGCCATTATTAATGGTGGAAGAAGAACCTGCGAAAACCCCAGAAAGAACCACTGACCCATGAGAAGCTGCTGGCAAGCTTTCTCATATAACCCCATTGGCCAAATCCAAGGCACAAACTCACGCAGAGGTGAGATGGTTTTATTCTTGTCAGCTCAGTGTGTCATTTATATTTGGGGCAACATAAATCAAGCATTGAACAAATGGTCAGAAATACAAAGAATTGTGTACTGTCATACTCAGATAAGAGGTAAAAGATATTTAACTTCCATAATTCACTTAATTGTTTGCTTTGGTAAAAGTTTATGTAAAAAGTTTTTAAAGAATATATAATACCAGGGCTCGAATTTAACACAAATTTCTTTGTAGCCAGAAGGACTAGTATGCTAAGAAATTTACTAGTCTTGTCAAATCTTTACTAGTCCTGTCCAAAAACAATATCACACACTTGTATTGAGATTAACAACAATATTATTTCTAAATAGCATTATCATATGAAATGCAGAATTAAAGAATTATAAATCAAATCCTACTTCAAATCATCATTCACATTTCTTGTTTCTCAAGAATATCTGGATCCAATTCCAGAAAAGGATCCAGGTGTCCTTTCTCATCCTCCACCTGCACTCTGTTTCCATATGGGATTTGTACAGGTCTCCTTACCTATCTCACTGAAACATTCCACAAATGTACTGATGGTGATGGATCATTGTTGGAATATTATTTGTATGGAATATTATAAAGAGTAGGTCTGACAGAACCCAAGGTCGCAAACATGATCTCCATTCACTTCTCATCATTTGTATCTCTGAGAAACCCTTCTCAGCATCAGCAGAGTAGGCTGGGATTGTTAGGATAAGGTCAATCAATGCCATAATATTCTTTCAGTCAGCAGCACATCATTTTACAATTGTGGATTAAGTCAAAACATAGATGTCTTTACAAGATAACAGAATACATTAAGAAAATTTTAATCTGAATAAATGTACATCAAGAAAAATGTAATGACAATGCTTTAATAATGTTGATATTATTTTTTGAAAGCTTTTCTTACTGTTTAAAATCAAGATACTATGCTAAATAAAGAATTTTAGCAAATCTGGTGTCAATGATGTTTCCTGTATTTTTTAAATTATTTGATTTTACACCTACTTGCTGTAGGCTAAACTCTTTAATATATCCCATTCCAATTCCACTACATCAGCATCCACACTTGCAACAAGAACTGACCGGAAATGCTCCCCCAAAACAGGTTTCTGCCTTTCACTTCCAGTGAAGCTGTGTATCAATCCTGTAAGTATCTCGAACGTCAACTCCATTCCTTTCATCCAGCTAACACATCCATGCAAAATTATTGACGGGTCTTTGGTTCTTTACCATAGCCACTTTCACCGGTTGTCACCTGAGAGCAACATTGTCCCGTCAGGTGAAATTCGCACATTTTGGAACCTATAACTTCAGTTTGGTGCAACACAGAAAAGTCAATTATAGCTTGATGAATAGTAGAATATTTCAGGAGTAACATAAGCCATAGATTATGGCCATATGCTTTCAACGACCGAAATAGCAGAAGGAAATCAAGAGTCGTGGATATAATGAAGTATTTGGAAGTTACTAACCTTGTCTCATATAGTATGATAGACAGTGACCTATGTCAAAATGGGTCATGGGGTAATCTGATATATTTTTATCACTTGTTATGATTGCTTTTCTTCAGATTATTGGGGGGGGGTCTCAGCATCAAGCTAGTGTCAAGCACTTATGGTTTAACACATTTCGTTAAATCTTCCCAACTATCTTACTGGTAGTCGATTCCTCTGGTGGTATCTGCATTGCTGCTTTTCTGTTATTTTTGTGTTGCCCAAGCTTTCCAGTGCGTTTACTGATTCAGTTTTAAAGTTCGAACAACCTGCAACAAAACTGGTTGTTTTCTGTGTTTGTTTTTTGCTAATTTCGCACACCAGTTATGCTGCATGACGTTCTTTTCTTCATCATAATTCAGCCATTCCCTGTCCGAAACGTTCGATTAAACTTTTCACTATCATAAGAATTATTTCTCTCTATAATGTCATTTTCATTCAACTTTTGCTTTTTTCTGGTAGCTGAATGCGTTCTATAAAAAGCCACATTTTTTCTGTCTTATAAGGAGCGAATTGTCTCTTTGGAAATATGAGATGTTACAGTATAGCTGATGCAAATTATATAAAGTAAGAAAATGAATATCAGTGTTTTCCGTTTGTGACTGTTAGAGTGTTTGGCTAGCAAGCACACACACACACCCCAGAAAAAAAACAACCCTTAATCAAACATACCTGCAAACTTTAATTTCTTCAAACTTTAATTTCTTCGAATAGCTTTTGCGGTATTTTATGTGGTATGCCATTTTGTAGTTTATTACTGTGGCCGAGTGAATAAAGTATGATAACACTTCATTTTTTATTTCATTATTATCAGATTAATCAGGATCAGTTACCTAACTTCCATTGTAAATGATGGTACTATAATTGGCGCTGTTAAGTGAATGCACAAATTGGATGGCTTCTTGTTATAGAAATGCACCTTTCCGAGGCAGATATTGACTTCATCTTCTCATGCTAATATTTTATAACTGTGTTGAAATTGGTTACTGCTTTGATTCTACAGGACATCTGCCAAAGTCAAGTCTTTATTTGGGAATTGCATAAACAAAAGTTGACTTTCAATAACCGAAACTTACTAGCCCATCGGACTATTAACATTATGAAAGTTACTAGTCCGACAGGAAATCTACTAGCCTAGGGCTAGCGGACTACCGTTAATTTCGAGACCTGAATACATTGGAAAACATAACTGCAAAGATAATTTTTGTTTTAATTTTAGGTACGCATCCCAACTCCTCTGAACACCAGTGGAGTCCAGGTGATTTGTATGAAGGGGAAAGCTAAATATAAAGCCAGTGAGAATGCCATTGTTTGGAAGTAAGTCTAAATATAAATATTGGCTTTTTGTCTTTACTTAATTCAAGCTGGAGGAGGCAATCACAGGTTGCCAAATCATAACTACCAAAGAATTAAATTGTGTACTTCTCAGTTCAGGATTTTCTTTGTACCCCATCTAATGTTATTGACGCTTACATACTTGCATTTCCAAAAACAGGCATGGAATTAGACACAAGTGTTTTCCAGTTTTAGTTGGTCCTAAACAAAATTGGTGCCAGTCTTGTATCCAGTATGGTTCTCACAATGAATTCACATAAATCACTAACAGAATTTGACCAAATTTAACAAAAGATCATTCTAGCTTAAAGGCGTTTGAAACTTACTAATGATGCTATCCATCATTATTGTAGATACCATTTGCTATTAACTGTTGAAAAACCCTCAACAGAATTTAGGTAAGATTGAAAGAGTCCTTTGGCATATAGTTGTTTCTGTATTAAACCATCATGCTGAGATGCCAAAAAAGGTTGAAAATACAGAAAATAAGGAAGTTTGAAACAGTTAATGTAGACTTTCAATAGAATTGAAAGAAATATTAATGAGGAGCTTAGCTTACTAAGTCGGTAGAGCGCTGTTAATCCAAGGGTTAGAGATCCCATACCCATACATATCATTCTTTGTTAGCCACCTTGGTGTAGGAAAGGCACTTAAATCCCATTTTCTTTGAACAATATAGCAAATATTGTGCTCAAATTGCCATTAAAATCTATTGAATCATCAACTTATAACAAATTGAATCCTACTAATCTAGATTCCATGGTCAACAATTCTTACTTAAGGCTTTTAGGCCAATATCAGCCATTCTTGAGCCATCTTAGACCACTTGCAGGAAATTTGTTAGTTTATATCTACTAATTATGAAACTTTATCACTTAAAAGTAGACAGAAATGAAATTAAAACTTTTTATTTTGCTGTTTTAGGATTAAGCGCATGGGTGGTATGAAGGAGTGCCAGTTAAGTGCTGAGATTGAGCTTCTCAACACTAACGACAAGAAGAAGTGGACACGCCCACCAATATCCATGAACTTTGAGGTATAGTTTACACTTTATATAGTTAGGACAAGCATTATTTAACAAATATTACTCTGGATGATGAAAATATTCAGTGAAACCTGTCTTTAGCAACCTCTGCTACAACTTGTCTTGTTCCACCAGTCATTTAAGATCTAAATGCACAGCGCATGACCAGCAATCACAATTTATAGGCAAAATAAGTGATCTAACTCCTCTAAATGACTGAAGTGCAAAAACATAAACACAACTGACCTTTATTTATTCTTTTGTTAACATGACCACTTAGGACTATTCCATTTAAACATACCACTACCCCACGGACAGCAAAATAAAAAACTATGCATGGTCATCAATAAACAATAATCACTTCTGTGCCATGTCATATCATAAGAATAAAATGCTTCTATTGGTGGTGCCTATTTTATTTTAATAATATGCTTCTGTCATGCCACTGTTTTTGTTTTCTCTTCTGTCCCGACCCTTTTTTTAAAAAAACAAAATAGATTGTTGCAGATTACTTGTCGTAATTTCAGGGAAAAGAAAAACTATCGGCAATTTCCAATTAACTGCAACGTAAATACGGAAACAATCAGAACGTGGATCTCTGAAAACTTTCAACGTAACCATATATGATATGGATGCTGCAGCCAAATATTTAGAATAATGAAAAAATAAAAAGAAAAAAACTGGGACAAAAACAACACAGATGTCGAAGATGTTGGGATAGGTTGGGTCCGCATGACAAGCTTAGCAACCTACTTTCTCGCTATATTACAGAGGTGATAACAATTGCTTAGTAACAGTACGGTCGTGTTAGCCTAGAGTCGGCTGTTTTCAATTTTTAGAGGTGAGAACTTGAAGAGGGCAGATAAAAGGTTGAGACATTCTTCAGCATCAGAATTCAGTTTGAATATCGTACATTTTAAACTCCAAAAACTTAAATTAAAATTATTTTCATGACAAGCACGTGCTTCCAAAAAAAATATGACTTTTAAAAAAATAACGGAGTATGCCTTTTCTCATATGACGTGACCTTTTAAGCTAAACTGCGTGTAGCAAATAAATTTGGTACCAATGTTTAGTTCAGGCATTCGACTTTGTATACATAATATAACTTTGATGTACATTTCTGGAATGCCAGGTCATTTTCCCACGGTACAAGGCCATGATCACATGCAATTAATATGCAAGTAAAATGCACAGAATGGAATGAGGACTTCTCATTGGTTAACCCAAAATTGAATATTGAACCTAGAAATAAACAGATTGTCAGTTGACTAGAATGGGGGAGAGTATTCTATTCTGTGCTTCATGCTGGCATATTAACTGAGCGCAATCATAGTCATGTCGAGTGATAGTGTGGGAAAAGGGTCTGTCATTCTGTAAATGTATAAATTCTATGGAAATGTTTTGTACGCATATGAAATCGAATGCCAGAGCTAAACATCAGTAACAAATTTATTACTCTATGACAAGTTTAGTTTCAAATATCAGCCTTGATACCTCGATAGGTAACGTGAGAAGGCAGAGAAGTGCCATCCCGTTGTAGTATTTTTTAGTGCATGTAAGACTGATAATTAAAGTATAAGCAACTATACGAGCCTCTGAGTCTTGGTTGAATGTACACTATTCGGTAATACCAATCGTAACTACTAGACTGTCTCAGTATCAACTTGGGGAAAATTGGCGATATGATCCGAATGGTTGCATTACAAAACTATGGAAGTTAGGCACGCATGTACATTTTTCACTTACAGGTGTATTATTATTTACGACTCTGTGCCAATTTTATATGTTGATTGGTACTGTCCCTAGGCGCTCAATGCGATCTTAGTATTGAAAAAATAAACAAAACTATAATCTGAAGGAAAAAAATGATTCAGAGTGGCTAAAATACCAGATTGCAGTAATTATGATTTCAGTTGATTTTCTATGTAATTTGTCACACTTTTGGTGTTCAAGTGAATTTTCGTGTATATGATAAGTTCCGATGTTAATTTTAATACTCCTGTGGCCTAGTCTTTAGAGCATCTGCCTCATATGTGGGATGACACTGGTTCGAACTCCACCCAATCCATATCAAAGGCTTTTTAAGATGGTGCTTACAGCTGCCTTGCTATGTGCTCAGTATAAGTGGTTAGTATTAAGACTGTTGGCCTGGTGCCAGGATAATGTGACTGGGTGAGACAAGATACTGCATGTCTGTGGCATAATACCCCAGTGCTAGGCATCACGATAAACTGCAACACTTCAGACATCATAGTGATATGATTGAAAAATTGTTAAAGCTACGTTAAAAATCCAAATCACAAGCACACACACATAGCATATTGCTGTTATCATTCCATATTATTAATTGCATGGTATCAAGTTTGATTTTAAAACTTTAAGCAATACATATAAATACTATTGCTCAGAGGAATATTTTGACTTATTTCTCAGCAAAAATTCAGACTGATTGGCACTAAGAAAGGGAAAGAAGGCACTCCTTCAAATTGCACATGAAAACCAAATCTAGATCATGAATGGATCACAATAAATTTTGCATATTTATTTGAATAATGGAATAGGGTCCAGGTATGAGTGACTTTAATGTGAAGAAATTTTTAAAACAGTTTGAACAGCAACAACACCAAATGAAATAATTCATTTTGCAAAGTAACTGAAATATTTTTTCTGTCATGGTTTATAAATGCTGCATTTCAGTGTATTATGAGATGTTCAGTTTTCCTTTTGGTCTTCTGATATTTTATGCTATAACTGTGTTGTATATTAAACAGACTCTTTGGGTTTTTTTGTATTTGACAATAAATATAAATGAGTTTTTAAAAATGTGATTTCTTTTCCCATGTCATTCTCATGACAGGTTTAAGATTTTTGCCCATAATCATCAAATATTTAAATTTCAGCCAATGTTTCAGATCCCAAGGTAAACATTGTAGGCATGTACTGATTGGTTCAATTGTTATCTAAATCAAAAGTGGAATCATTGTTATTAATCAACAGCAACATTGTCTGAGCCTAAAAAGCAGGAGACAATGTGTATATGCTCATACCAGATGTAACTTTTCTCAAAAGGCAATGCATTATGAAAATTTGAATTCTGACAACAATATTTGTATACAAAATCTCTGTAATAACATAGTTTGTAAGCATAACATTTGATATCTTTCTCAAAACTGCTCAAGTGGCCTTGTGGTTAGAGCATCTGCCTCAGATGCAGGAGATTATATGTTCAATCACCAGTCAAGTCATACCACAGACTTGCAAAAATGGTACTAACAAATGCCTCACTTGGCACTCAGCATTATGAGGTTAGTGTTAGGACTGGTTGGCCTGGTGTCAAAATAATGTGACTGGGTGGGACATCATGCTATATGTCTATGGCATGATGCCCCAGTACTTGACATCACTATAAACTGCTATACTGCGGACATTGTAGCAATATAACTGAAAAATTGTTAAAGCTACGTTAAAAATCCAAATCGCACACACACATCTCTTATTCAACCTGGCACAAAAGCTATATGTTAACATCATCTGCTAGTTCCTGCCATTCTTTATCAAAATCAGTTGAAACAGTTCTTTTGGATTGTTGTTGGACTGCTTCTGTGGCCTAAGTGGTTAGAGCATTACTTCAGATGCTGGAAGGTCTTGGGTTCAAACCTTTGCCAAGTCATACCTGTGGCTTGTAAAAATGTTACTAGCAGCTGCCTTGATTGGTGCTCAACATTAAGAGGTTAGTGTCACGATTGTGACTGGGTGGGACATAATGCCACATATTATGGCATATTTGACTACACTGTACAGTTTTTCATATTCTTTTTTAAGCGTTGTCAAATGTTTTAAAGCACTTGGAGCTTGTAATGATTAGGCGCTATATAAATTTTTCATTATTATTATTTTTAATATTTTATATATTATTTTATATTTAATATTTTTAATCATGCCCAAGTGATTGGCATCACTACAAACTATTACACTGCAATCAAGTTAAAAATTTTAAAAAATCCCCACAAAAAAACATGTCATTTAGTTTGTTGTAAAGGGCCACAAATGTTGAAAATAATATTCAACTACACTATACAGTTTTTTTGTTGTTTTTTTTATCATACCTTAACTAACTTTGTTGTTGTAATTGACAGGAATAAAAACAGTACTGCAGCATGTTCAATCCTTGAATTTTTGTATCATATCTAATATACCAAAGGTATTTTTCATTTTTAAAATCGATGGAGGAATAGAAGCTGCCAGGAGGGTATGTAAATATTATCAAACATCACATTATTACACAGACATTAGTACTGCTGATGAGTACAACATAACCAACCAGATGCTAATTCTCATGCAATGTAGAAAAATTGAAAATTCAAAATACAGCAATCTTTATCACAGTAATCTATTGATTTCTTTATGACTTATATTTTCCTTTTAAAGCTACTGGTCAACTAGAAACATTAGGTCAGCCTTATTGTTTTGCTCTCCATTCCATTGAACTTTTTGTTTTTTTAAAAAGTATTTTTCAGCTCTTTTACTGACAGTGGTCATAAGTTTGTTCCTAAAGCTTTACTTTACAGCAGCTCTTTTCTGCAACAGCAATGACTTCTTTTTGTCTGGAGTATTATTCAGACATGATTTTTCTCTGTTTTTAAGTGGAATTCCACTTTTCTCCTGACTTTTGGATCAGATTTTTCTTGATTTAGTCCATTTTTATATCATCTCTGATATGGATTTTAAATTTTAAAAAAAACAGTCTGTCCAGTTCCATTCCACAATGACCCTTGTAAAGTATTTTTTCCTTATATTAGTTAGCATATGACTTTCGTAAAGAGTATTCTGATTGGTCAAAAGTTTAAATTCATCCAATGAATTTTCATGTAACTGATAGCAATGGAAAGAAGCAGCATGCTTGCAAAACATGGCGCCCTGAGTTGTTGAGAAAGACCATGACACGAACAGTTTAATTTAAGGTTTAAAAAACAGGAATGGCTTGAGCGAAAAGTTCACAGAAATTTAGCTGGTCAGTTTATAAGAAAACTTAACGCTAGAGGACTGGCATTTTGTGACCTCTGCAAGAAAGATTTGAATGACGGTAATCGCGGTTGGAAGAGTTTTGAACAGCACCTACAAAAGAAGTTGCATACTGAAAAACTGAAGCTTATAATCATCTAAAAAAAAGTGCAGTTAATTCCTTAAAGAAGAAAGATTTCTTGCATGAGAGAACAGAATTGTGTACTGCATGTCACCAATGCAAGCACTAGCTTGAAAGGAAAAAGGCTATCATTGAGAAGGAAAAGAAATTTACACATTGAGCCAAAAAAGTCAGTGGTGACAAAAAGGAAGGCTAAAGAAATCTTTGCCAAAGCTACAAAAAGATCTTCCCCCTACGGGTTCGGGGTTGTAGAATTGGCCCGACGTGCCTCACTACGTGTCGTAAAAGGCGACTAAGTAGAGGCAACCTGTTTGCCGTGGGTTACGACCCGTAACGGAGGAGGAAAGGATCCTGGTAGTTGCAACACACTACTTTGGCCTCTACTTCTCCTAAGACGGGTGGTTGAGATGGGCCCGTCTCGACAAATCGGCTGGTCACGCCGAGCCCTAGGAAGTCTTTATTAACTCTGTCACCTCCTTTTACTTTATTCTTGTATCTCGCTTGATACCACCGTTGCCCCTATATTCTATTGCTATATCTTTTCCTTTCTTAAATCTTAGAAGACTTCCTAGAAGGCGGTGGCTTAACGGGTCAATCGGGGGGGTAATTTTACTGACCTTCGAAATTGGCAACTTCAGGGTCAACTAAAGGAAATTTTACCAACTGAGTATCGTATTTGTGTATCCCTGGCACGTGAAAAGTATCCCCTTGTTGGGCTCCTTGGTGGGTGGGGAGCACGGGTGCTGAATTTTTCAAACTGCCATCATGGAGAATTAAAAAAAAACTCCAAAACGAACCAAACCAGGATCTGACACAGATGATGAACCATGTGGCGTGGATTCATTTCCACGCTTCATGGTAATACAATCAAAAGATGCCACAAAAGCACTTACTACACTTTCTCCTTTCGTTATAGAAAAGACAATAACCGGATTGATTGGATCGCCAAAAAGTGTTAAAAAGTTGAAATCGGGTTGTCTACTTGTTGAATGTCAGCAAAGAGGTCAAACAGAAAACCTCAAAAAAATAAAAACATTCTTCGATATTCCAGCGTCGTCGTTCACCCACACAACATTGAATACCTCCAAAGGTGTTATTCGCTGTCGTGACTTGGCTGGAGTCACTGACACAGATATCATTGAAGGAATGAAAAATGAAGGTGTCACTGCAGTCCGCAGAATACGTATCAAACGTAACAACAATCTGCAGGACACCAACACCATTATACTCACCTTCAATAAACCAACAGTACCCAAAGTGGTCAAAGTTGGTTTTTTGCAAGTGAAGGTTGACGTATATATCCCCAACCCACTTCGATGCTACAAGTGTCAAAAATATGGACACCATGAAATCCGCTGTTCAAGAAACCAAATATGTGGTCGATGCGGAGACAACTCTCACCAGGAATCGGAATGCAGAGCAACTCCACATTGTATCAACTGTGGAAAAGAACACCACGCCAATTCCAAGGATTGTGATACCTGGAAACAAGAGAAGGAAATTCAGAGGATCAAATATACTTCCAACATTCCCTACCCAGAGGCTAGAAAGCTAGTACAGTCAAAAACATCTCTTTCTGGCCCATCCTTCTCTACTATAGTGAAAAACAATTCTAAGACATCGAAGGACGCTCAAACTCAGATATACCCGATTCAACATTAAAACATAACACCCCACATTACCAAGCACAAAAAACCACGGCTTCTACCCAAATGACCTTTAACAACAATCAGCAAACTAAGTCACCAAAGAAAAGCAAATCCCATGGAAATAGACAACAAAAGGGGTCAGATGACCCCATCAAACTATTCAATAGGTTTGGGGACATTGAGAACATGGATGCAGAAGATACTGCTCCGTGTTCTCAAGGTAGCTCAAAACCTAACAAAAGAATCACACCCGTACTTCCCCCAGATAAATAACTCTATAGATGTTCCCCTAGAAAAGTCTGACCTAAATCCAAAACCTCCATTCTAAATTTATAATGAAAAACACAATAATACAATGGAACTGTCGAGGACTTAAAGCTAATTACAATGAGATTCTTCTGCTTTTAAATAAATATGATCCAGCTTTGTTATGTCTTCAGGAAACCTTTTTAAAAGATACGGACAATATCACATTCAAAAACTACTCCCTGTTTAACACATACCTACAAAACGTTGACAGGGCCTCAGGAGGGGTATCTATTGCTGTGAACAATAGAGCTCCACATAGAAACATCCCTTTAAATACAAATCTACAAGTCATTGCTGTAAGTGTCACTCTACATCGGGTGATTACATTTTGTTCTGTCTACATACCACCAAATACTAAATTATCACCAAACGAATTAGACATACTTGTTCAACAACTTCCCACGCCATTTGTTTTACTTGGTAATTTTAATGCCCATAACATTTTATGGGGATCGAAATACATAAGTGACAGAGAGAAAAAAGTTGAAGATTTTGTTGCTAGATACGACTTGTGTCTATTTAATAACAAGACTCCGACCTATCTGCACCCAGGAACGGGTACATACACTTGCATTGACTTAACAATATGTACTCCTTCACTTCTGTTGGATTTTAATTGGAAGGTCGCTGATGACCTTCATATGTGATCATTTTCCAATATATCTTAAGAACACAAATACCAAAATTGATGACACAAGTCCACAGTGGAACTTAAAGAAAGCTGACTGGGCCAAATTTGAAACACTTTGTACAACGAGACTTAACAGGAATACCATACTAAATGATGATAATCCATTTCGACAATTTGCATCTATCGTAATCGAGATTGCAGAAGAGTCCATTCCTAAGTCCTCGACAAATTCTCAAAAAAAGCCCAAACCATGGTTCACTAAAGAATGTGAAGAAGCCATTAAACAACGCCGAGAAGCACTGAACAAATTCAATAATCGTCCAATGCCCGAAAATCTAGCTCAATACCGTATTACGCGGGCTAAAACTCGCCGCACGATTAAAGAAAATAAACGAACATCATGGAAAAAATATTTTTTTAACTTTAAACTCTCGTTCCTCTATAAACAAAGTTTGGGACACGATCCGCAAAATAAATGATAAAGGAAAATACAATTGCCTCCAACACCTAAAGCTAAATAACATCAATTATAAAAGCAAGCATGAAATAGCTAATGTACTTGCTGATTGTTTCTCCAAAAATTCCTCATCGTCTAATTATTCCAAAGCTTTCCGAAGACTTAAAATTCAAAAAGAAAAAATACGGTTGAAATTCACATCAAATAACTTAGAGAGTTATAACCAACCGTTTTCATTGTCAGAACTTATGGAATCCTTGAATAAGGCCAATGATACTTCCGCTGGGCCTGACGATATACATTACCAGTTTTTAAAACACCTTCCAGATCCATCCTTGAGAGTTCTTCTGGAAATCTTCAATGATTTATGGATTACTGGCAATGTACCAAAAATTTGGAAAGAAGCAATAATAATACCAATCCCCAAACCAGGCAAAGATAGCACAGATCCTACCAACTACAGACCTATATCACTAACTAGCTGTGTATGTAAAACAAAGGAACGAATGATCAATTTTTGGTTTGTATGGTATCTGGAAAGCAACAATTTAATTTCTCCTTTCCAAAGTGGCTTTCGTCATGGTCGTAGTACCAACGACCATCTGGTTAGACTTGAAACATTTATTCGTGATACTTTCGTAAAGAGGGAACATTTAGTAGCGGTTTTCTTTGATTTGGAAAAGGCCTATGACACAACATGGAAGTACGGGATACTAAATGACCTACACGATCTGGGTCTAAAAGTCCGACTGCCCTCATTCATATCAAACTTCCTCTCAGACAGGGAATTCAAAGTACGAGCTCCACCCTCTCTGATATACATGATCAAGAGACGGGTGTACCCCAGGGCAGTATTTTATCAGTGACGCTTTTCAATATAAAGATTAATAGCATCACCAAGTGTCTGATGCCAGGTGTGGATTGTTCATTATATGTTGATGACTTTTTAATATGTTACCGATCCAAACACATGCATACAATTGAAAGACAATTACAACAAAACATAAACAAAATTCAAAATTGGGCCAATACTAATGGCTTCAAATTCTCGAAATCAAAAACTGTCTGTATGCATTTCTGTCAGTTACGAAGACATCACGATGGACCTAATCTCACGCTGGAAGGAACACCTATTCCAGTTGTTGAGGAAACAAAATTTTTAGGCGTTATCTTCGATAGAAAACTGACTTTTATTCCACATCTGAAATATTTGAAAGCCAAATGTTTGAAATCTCTTAATTTACTTAAAGTGATAGCGCACACTGACTGGGGTGCTGATAGGAGAGTCATACTCAATTTATACAGAACGTTTATCCACTCCAAATTAGACTGTGGTTGCGTTGTTTATGGTTCAGCAAGGAAATCGTATTTAAAGATGCTTGACCCAATCCATCATCAGGGATTAAGACTTGCCCTGGGAGCATTTAAAACATCCCCGTGTGAAAGCCTTCTCATCGAAGCGGATGAGCCACCCTTATCATAACACAGAGAAATGCTTTCCGCACAATATGCTATCAAATTAAGATCCAGCCCTCTGAACCCAGCTTTTTCGGCAGTTTTTGAACCAAAATATAAATCCTTATATGACAATAAACCAAATGTCATACCTACATTTGGCATTAGAATATCACAATTTCTCGAAAGTACTCAAATTGATTTTTCAAATATTTTGAAAGCTAACATCTCCGACACACCCCCATGGCTACTTCAGCAACTAAGGGTAATTTTTACTTTACATGATGGAAAAAAATCGGAGACAAACCCTTCCATTTTCCACAAGTCTTACCATGAACTCCTCTCACAATTTGAAAAATATACAAAAATATATACTGATGGATCAAAAGATGAGGAAAAGGCTGCTGCAGCCTTCGTAAGTGGAAACCACACAACCAAAGTTCGCTTGCCAAATGGTACATCCATTTTTTCAGCCGAAATTAGAGCAATAGACCTTGCTTTGCAATACATTGCAAGCAAGCGTATTTCAAATAGCATAATATTCTCCGACTCACTATCAGTACTTCAGTCACTACATAACAGAAAACTGGAGAATCCATTATTAGCAAATATTCTCCTTAAGCATACTGAGCTGAGTACCTCCCACAATATAGTATACTGTTGGTTAACCAGCCATGTAGGAATTAAAGGCAATGATAAAGCAGATCGTGCTGCTAAAATGGCCCTATTACTAGAACCAACTGATTTTAAAGCACCCTATACTGATTTTAAACGTTGTATCAAAGACTGTTTACGCCAGAAATGGCAGGCATCATGGAATGATGCCGTGAATAACAAACTTCATGCCATCAAGCCAACCTTAGGAGAATGGACCCCTTCCTACAGATCCGTCTGTAGAGAGGAGGTAGTCATTGCAAGAATTCAACTCGGTCATACTTATTTAACACACTCCTACATATTAAAAGAAGACCCACCAGAGTGCATAGCTTGTAATGAACCATTCACCGTTAAGCACTTTATGCTGGAATGCTTCGATCTTGAACCTACGCGTAATCATTACTACGTTGTGCAAGACATGAGGGAGCTCTTTGATACAGTAAACATTACCAACATTATAGACTTCCTTAAGGAAGCAAACATTTATAGTAAGTTATAGCTTTTGTTTTATCACCTTGTTTAGTTTTGTGTTATATTTATGCAGTCGATAGATTTATTTGCCAATCATACGTTTTTGTTATGATACATTTGCACACCCCGTTGATCGGGAAACTTTTAATTATTTACAATCGTTCACATTTTTATCGGTTTACCTTTTAACTCTTTGGTCTCCAATCGCTGGTTGATAAAATTATTTTACCATTTATAAATAAAAAGATATCAACTAATGTTTGGTGCTAAATAGCCACATAGTGCTGATGCGATGTAAAATATAAATCAATCAATCAATCAATCAACAAAAAGATCTTGACTGGCATATCAATAGGTTCTGCCCAGTGGAGGAAAAGACAAGTGAATGTATGGAATTATTGTATATAGTTGATATCCTTGGTTTATTTTACAGATTTGTCATGAAAAGAGAGAAATATACAGTTTGCTGCAAAAATTGACAAATTAATAAGACTTATTTATGATGTGAACACTGACATGCACATGAAATAATTTCAGCATCAATAGTACTGGTAAACAAATTCATCTGCCAATAAATATTGTGAAATTATTCAAGTTAGTTGAGCATTTTGAGTGTTTTAGTTTTTCAAATGATTCTTTTGTTTTATATTATGGTAGCAAGTTGCATCGTGAATGTAAAATGCATTTTTGTCAGGGAGCCTTTGGTGCTGCTCCTTGAGACCACATTGGTGAAAGACACCCTTTTAAAAAAATGTTCAGGGTTGTTTATGGAAGACCAAAATCATGCCTTATTTCATCTTCAGAATTAAAACTGAGAAAATAGTTTTAGTTGTTCACAGTTATCCTGTGTATATTTTTTATTTTTAAATAATGTAATTGAATGTTTCCTGATGGTAGATACAAATTGGGAATTTTTAGAAACTCTGGTAACATCAAATAATACTCAACAAAGTACTGAATGAGCATCTTTGCTTAATGACAAGGAAAGTATTTGTTTTGTTAACTCCCAAAAATCCACAATTTTATTATCATCTCTTTAATTCCACTCATATCAATTTGAGAATATTCTTACAATGGTGACTGCTGCATAAGAATAGTGTAAGAAAACTTGCCTTATTTGCTATTTCTTCAGAAGTGAACTTTGCCTAACATATTCATTTTATTGAGAAGTTTGTGAACTAATCTGTATTTTTTTTAAAGAAAATGGTGCCAGATGTTAAGTGAAATGCTTTATGGTTTGAGTTGTGACTGTTACATGATGGAACAGATGGATCTTTTCCAACTTCAAAACATGTCAGATCAGAAAAAGTGACATCAGCACTGCTTTACAAACTTCAAAAGAAGAATATGAGAGTAATGTAATACAGCATTCTGAGCATCTGACCATGATCATTGCAAAATTCCAGTTCACAATTTTTCAATGATAGTTACAAATGTAAACTAGCTTTAAGTGAGTGTTGAATATAAATAATTTGTTCCTATATTTTGTGTTTGTATTCTGGTTCTAATCCATATTGATTTTGCTCTTTGTGATAAGAATTTTGATCTGCTGCAGAACCATGTTAGTATTAAAAATGTGTCTGTTTCATATGTGCTATAATTCTGACATGTAATATATTAATTACACTTTTTATGTCAAAATTATGTTGTTTTTTTTCCACTTATAATAGTATTAATTACACATATACCTTTTGGAGGGTTGGCAGAGTTTTCCCCAGATTTTCCCCTCTAGTTTTTTGAGGAAGTTTAAATCAGTTTTGTGTTGTCTTTTGAAAGAGAGTGATTTTTTTCTGATAGTTTCCTTGGCTGGAGGAGCTACAGCATTAATATGTTATTATGCCTATTGAACAAATTATTTCTTTCAGTTGCTTCTTTTCTTGCAACTTCCTATTTTCTTTCAAATTTTCTGCATTATAAAGTCCCTCCTTCAATTCACTGTTGCTTTGCTCTTGATTATAAGATCTATGCTGTGATAACACTGTCTTCCACAAAATGAACTCTTTCAACAGAATATCATTTGGATAACCCCACAGCACATGTTACAAGTTTTAATGAAGAAGCTTATTAAGCAGCATTGCACCAAACAGTCATCTTGTTTCAGACCCTTTTATCTGCACCACTATCTATAGTAATCAACAGCTGACAAATTAAGGCACCATCCTTTGTGAACCATTTGAATTGTTGGGATAAGTTCACAGAAGTGGTGAAAAATTGTTAGCCTTTCAACAAAATGAATCTTCACAAATTAAATCTACCCCATCCTCCTTTTATTACTCTGGCAAACATTAACACTACTTAGTTGTATATATTACTGGTGGGTCCATCGTTAAGTTTCACCAGACTGTAATCTAGTTATTGGCAAGGCTTTGTGCCCTTATCCACGTCATGGGCTCAGTATAAAACTAATAATAATGAGGACTTTATATAATGCCTAATCTTTAGAAGCTCTAAACATTTTACAACATTTGACAACGCTTTAAAAGAATAAAAAGCATATATAAACAAATTATTACAAAAAATAAAAACAAATACCTTTAAAATAAGAAACAGAAAAAACATGCTGTCAGTTTTTAAGGTAAGTATATGGTCAAAGGATACATTATTAGGTCATTATGACGGCTCTTGCAGTTCAAAAAAGATGGGTTTTAAGGGCACTCTTGAATGAGATCACTAAGTGCAGTGGGCAATTCATTCCACATTGCAAATGAACGCTGTCCATATGATTTAAACTTCATAGTGGGAATATTGAGAATGCGAGTGTCAGAAGAGGAGCATAAGCATCTTGCAGGTGTATACACATGGGTGATGTCAATTAAATATGTTGGACTAGAGCCCATCAGGGAAACATAGCACAGAAAACAAATTTTGTTTTTAATTCTGGATCATATGGATAGCCAGTGTAGGGTACAGAGCAGCGAAGAGGCATGCTTTGATCATGGTACTCTAAGGATGATCCGAGCAGCAGTGTTTTGAACTTTTTGAAGTTTCTGAAGTAGATATTGAGATGACAGAATTGAATTACAATAGTCTAGTCTTGAAAGTACTAAGGAACACACAAGTTTTTTAGTGACATCAACTGACATACTTGCAAATGGAGCTCATGCATTTCAGCTCAAGATATGCAGCCCGGCATATGTTCATAACATGTTCATGCAATGAGAGAGTACTGTCAAGAGTGACGCAAAGGTTTTGTACTGATTGCATGGTGTTGCTGATATTTATTGTCCGAGGTAAAGGATGTGAATGAGAAAGTCTTTGCACTGTAATTAGGATGGCTTCAGTTTTATCATCATTCATCTGCAGCTTGTTACTTGTCATCCATGATTTACATCATTAATGCACCTATGTCTTCGATGGTAGCTTCAACTTCAGCTGGGTGGCTAGATTTGTATATTTGGGTGTCATCAGCATACAATTGGTGAGACACTGGATGATGATCTATGACATTTGAGAGTGGCTGAGTGCACAGAATGAAGAGAACAGGTCCAAAAACATCCCTGTGGAACACCACAGCATAAATCAACTGGGCTGGAGTGATTTCCGTTTGCGGACACAATTTGTGTCCTGTTTACCAAGTAAGACTTGAACCATAGTAAGTCTATATCATGAATGCCAAATACATGCTGGAGACGAAGTAATATATTATGGTATGTAGTGTCAGATGCTGCAGACAAGTCAAGGAGAGTGAGGACTGTAGTCTTTCCACCATCCAAAGAAGAGAGAAGGTCATTGACTACTTTCAGAAGATCGATTTCAGTACTATGGTAAGGGCGATATGCAGACTGTACATTACTAAAAAGACTGTTTGAATTCAGATGGGATAGAATAACTTTTTCTAAGATTTTTTTATGTGAAAGGGAGATTAGAAACTGGGTGTTAGTTCTTTAGATCATTATGGTCAAGTGTTGGTTTCTTCAGCAGAGGTCTTACAATGGCAGTTTTGTAAAATGATGGGAATTCCACATATGAGAGACATGTTTATAACATCAGTTGGTGAAGGTAATATTATAGCCAGCAGTGACGTCAAAAATGGATCCAATTCACATGACTTTGGTGCACTCTTCTTCACGACTGTACATGCTAAATCCATGGATTTAGAGACAGGTTCAAATGCTGCTAATGGTTGCTGCTGAAATTCCATATCAAAACTGTATGGTGATGACAGGTCAACTGAAATTGTGTTGTCAAATTTATCTCTGATAGTTTGTATTTTGTTATGTAAGAAATTTGCAAACTGGTCCAGAAGGTCGATTTGAGAGAAGGTAGCTGGAGGTGGTGTACATTTGTTCCTTGACAATAGCTTGTTAGTAATATCAAATAGCTCTTTGCAGCTGGAACTTTCCATGATCTTAGTACTGTAGTGGGCCGATTTTGTTGCATGGACTATTTTTGTGACATTATTCTTAGTGGCATCATAAATCTACTTATAAATAATGAGTCTGGTGGAAAGCCAAAGTCTCTCAGCTTTACGACGGTGTCCATTAGCAGTGCGAAGCTGGTCCCTAATACTGCTATACTACGGAGAACACTTATGAATTGCTACATTGCACTTGGTTGCTGGGGCGTGTTTGTCGAGCAGTGAATGCTGGCAGTTAACTAGTTGTTCTGCTGTAGTAGATAAGCTAGTTGTTAGGTTTGTTTGGATGTCTTGCATTAGTTTGGTTCTGTTTATCATATGGAGTTTTCTCTTAGTAGTGAATAAAGGTGGCAGGTTAGGGACTGATACATCAAGATGGCATATAATGCAGAGGTGATCTGATGAAAGTTTGATACCAGGGAGGATTGAATATTATCATCATATCTATAAAGAATCCATTCTAAAATGTGGCCATGTTTTTGGGTGGGTTAGCTAATCACCTTGCACAAAAGCCTTATATCTTGCCACAACTTTCCCACCAGCACTCATCATATCGATGGAATAGTTGACATCCAAAATGCAAAATGATCAATGATCGATAGAAATTTTGCATGCAAATCTCTCAATGATTTTTTTTTTATTGATTTTCTGATTAATTCCTTTATTTTCATGATATATTTTAGCCTGCAAGCTTTTAGATCTGCATTTGTCTGTACGTATAAGTAGTACTCAAAGATATTTTAATCTTAAATATATCATGTAGGAATGACACACATCAACGCATATTCATCTAGGATGACTTCTGTTAAAAGAAGTGTTTAACAGATTTCCCATGGGTGACTCTGCATGTCGTCACAAAGAACTGCAATATGATTGATCTTAATTCAGGATACTTCAATCCATATTTACTTTGAATTTTCTGAATTTCACTCTATGAAACAACTTTTATTTGTCCATTTCTGCAAAACATGTAGTTTTAACTGAGGCCTTCTTAAGTGATGTTTGTTTACTTCATGTTCAATAAGATACCTACTGAAGTGAAGCTAAAGAATAGATTTCATAATATTCTTGTGATTTCCTGTGGCATACTCTAACACAAGCACAGTTGAGTTCAGAAGTCTACTGAATACACCCTCTCTAAAAGATCTTTCAGATTTGGCAAGTCCGAGTTCAAGGTATTTATTAAACATGCCCAATCCACAACTTTTTTGTGCACAAAAGAAGCTTAATGTTGTTTGTATCAATTCATTTGTACATGAGAATAACAGAGATATGTTTCATCAATAAATCTCGAAAGTCATTGGATTTGTATTTCAAAGCAGGACACCTTGTAATGTAATTTGTACATGATAAAGTCCAACCCAGAAAAGTGGTAGCTACCGACATTAGGATGAATTAACAATTTTCTTAAAGTCCAGTTATCTTCTCTGTTCCTTATGAAAAAACCATGACAAGATGGTAATTCATTATACAAAAATAATGTTCTTTCAAAGCAATAACTTGCACTTTCTGTATGGCATTTGCACATATTAACACAGCATATGCCTATAGTCTTAATTTTAACTTTAATTTCAAATTGTTCACAGTATCTAATGTTTTCCCTGAATTCTGTCACCTTTTTCACAAGCATTCAAGTCATGCCTTCTGTAGTTCTTTGTGGCAACTAAACAACAACTCTCCATAACAGTTTTCTTTTTAATTTCACATAAAACTGTTTCATTTGATCTTTCAAAAGAAGCTGTTAGAGGTTTTTCGCCTGCAAGAGATTGATGCTATACATGCATCCAGTTTCTGTTGTTGCCCAAAGTTCCTTTGCAACACATACAAATATGTAATACAATCATATTGCTAGTTTTAGTACAATAGGCTATCTCAGATCCCGCAGATCTTTTTTCTTCACAGTTCAAAGATCTGAAATGCGTCTTTGAAATGTACATAGGAATCTATCTAAAGTTGATTTCCATTTTCATCATGTAACAAAATGAATTTAATATACAGTAAAAGCCAATGCTTCCTTTACCTTAATATATTGATGCTTTTTACTCCTTGTTACATGCTTCAGTTGGGTCCCTAGAAGAAACATTAACTTATTAACCTTAGCACCACATTTACAGGGCAGGAGGTGGTAGCCTACTTCTGAGCTCTGTAGTGTTAAGGTCATGTGCCACAAAAAAAAGTGGGTGGTATTATAGAAAGTTAGACGGATGTAGCTTTACGATGATACCAAATAATATGGATGTTCTGCTTGCACTACAAAATAAAACGTCACTTTTTGGACTAGAGTTTTTCCAGCCAAAATTCAGGTCATGATCCAGTTTTGTGTCCGGATTTTAGACTTTTTTTGCCTCAGATCTAAGACAGACCAGTCTAAATTGCACAGACATGTGAACCTTTGCAAAAAGTAGGATAAGATGGGCATTTAGAATAAAGAGTGGTCTCGACACGAAAATGATGGGTCCATTAAGCAAAAAAAGTCTAATTTTTACCCCTCTTCTCATGCTCAGGCAAAAGAGCCAATGAAAATGGACATTTCTAACACAAATTGGCATTAAGGTAACAAAAAATATCTTCTGAGTCTATGTATCATAATGTATTCAGAAATATCTCCTAAAATCTATTTCCTATTCGCATTACAGGCAAAAATGACAAAAACCTCCAGGGGTTAATGGGTTAGAGAAGGTGTGCCAGTGTATATCTGATGGTATAACGGTACCAATTGTACAACCCCAGGTGGGCAGAGCTTAAGGTGTAGGGAACATTGCATTCAGAAATAAATGACAAAACAAGCTGTGATTGGTGCATTATGTAAGAGTTGTACTTTCTGTTAGGCTTTAAAAAAAGTTGAGCTTCTTGGCAACATGTGAAATTATGTTAATTCATATCTAGATCACATTTTGTATTTTTTAAGATTTTTTTAAAATGTGGTACACATGACTGAAAATGTGACTGGTGTAACTAGATAACTCTTACCCCTGTCTAGTCCAGCAGAGTTATCTCTTAAATGCAATGAAGTACCTATTTTCGATGTTATCAAATTAACAATCTAACATTGTTTTCTGTAACAGTGTGTGACATGCATGCTGAGGTAGGATAGAAAGTATATTTATTTCGCAAAACATTAGCATTGCGGTCTATGGAAAAGCAATTGGTACCGTGATACCTCTAGTTCTCTGCTCTGTATGCTCAGTATTACAGTGTGCAACACAGCATACAAAACAGGAAACCGGAAGAAGTATTCACGATGCCATACCTAATGATGAATAATCGAAGTATACTCGATTCCATGTCTAATGCAACGCTTAGGATATTAAATAAATCGTGATTATATTTTGCAAATCCTTTGCATCAAAAAAAACGCACAGCAAAAAATTTCTGTGCGTCAATTTTCTCCAGTGTGCGTCCCTGACGCACAAGTGTGCATAAAGAGAAACACTGTCAAGTTTTTTTTTCTACCTCATGTTCCCACATCAAAATTTTTTTTTTCTGCAGACTGTTAAGTAGACCAAAAACAGATTGTTTAGAATGTGATGCACTCACTACACAAATTTTGCTCTAATTCAGCATAACTTTTCTTTCATCATAAAACCACCTCATTATCATGCCTTCCATTTTGGATCTATAGGTGTTCCTTATCACTAGCTGAAATGCCAATATTTCAGCCTCCTTTGTTTCAGTGGTGCCTGCATTGCCAGGATTTCCTCACTGTAGACTTTGAAGCCAATTTATCATAGCTCAGCAATCCTGGAAAACAATACAAAATATTTAAATTATATGCTTGAAAAATCTACTTGGAGTTAATGGTGACTTGTGGGTTAAACATTCAATGATAAATCTCTTTTTGAAGTTATTGGGTGAAGGGTGATGGGAGAATCTGCTTGAGATACAATCTTAAAGAAAAAAGTAAATTAAGTGGCCACATTAAGTATAATAGTATCTTTGATCGAGTGTATCCATGGAAATATGCGTGCATATATATGAAATTGTTATGTTGTGTCTTCATGCTGAAAATAAGAATCAATAGGTCTATAGTATTGTTTATTTTTTAGGATATTCAGAACTGTGATCTTAAACTATACTTAATCTGAAACTGGCTATAATAAAACTATAGGTACTAAAAATTTAAATTAGTTGGCTAACCAGATCCTCACATATTATTGTTTGTTAGCCTAATCTTCATTGTTTACAATCATTACAAATCAGTCTTCAAAATTACACTACTCTGACAGCATTACACTTCCAACAAGAATAAACAATTCACTACAACAGCTTTACACTCAGATAAGAAAGAATAATAATCCACACAGAAAAGCAACACTCTGAAAAGAATGAACAATGTACTTGCACACAATACACATAACAAGAATGAAGAATGCATTTGCACCACAATGCAATAAAAAGAATGAAGAATAATACACTCTGACAGCAATACACTCAGACCAAAATGAACAATGTATTCGCATAGCAATATACTGACAAGAATGAATGATACACTTGTACAGTAAGTAGTACACCTGGACAAGAATGAACAATGCACTGGCAGCAGTACACCCAGACTGGAATGAACAGTGCACTCAGACATTGAATATAGTAGTTGGTTTTATGCTGAGAATTACTTTCCTCAGTATCAGCTGAAATGGTTTCACCAAAAAATTACATTTTTATTAGTACTTAGATTCATTGATTTGGATGGGATCTTATGTCCTAAAAGGTTGTTTCCTTTGGTGGGGTAAGGGGGTTTCATGCTTTTTGCCAGACAAAAGAGCCATGAAAATTAGTACCACATTAAAAATAGATTATAGCGGAATCACAATATAAACATCTCAATTTCAGGTTCCATTTGCTCCCTCAGGATTTAAGGTTCGCTACTTAAAGGTTTTTGAGCCCAAGCTGAACTACAGTGACCATGATGTTATTAAATGGGTGAGATACATTGGAAAGAGTGGCCTATATGAGACCAGATGCTGAGACAAGGCAGGCACAGGAACAAATTAAATTGATGTTCTGAGATATTGGACACAAAAAAAAAAAACTTGGCAGAATTTTTCTGATGAGAATTCCAGGTCAAAAATGAGACAGAAGCTGGTTGTTTTCAGCAAAACAGTTTGAGTTAATGTAGTTTCAAGTATGTTGCTGTATTAATTCATTTCATGTAGAGGTCTCTTTCACTATTCAGATTCTTGCTATTGAAATGTTTTACTGATAAAATTGTACAAAAGATTCAATTGTGTGAAATACATGTACCACCTCAAATATTTTGCCTAGAAGTGTTTATTATATATTTATTGCATATAGCTAGATGAGTGGACAGTTAATTCTCTAGGATTTAAGGACAGTTATTTACAGTCACCATCATAATAAATGAGGGAAGATGATGTGTATAAATTGCTATTATGGTTAAACTCCTCTACTACATGCTGTTTTATGGTAGTTTATGATTTAAGATTTCAGATTAAGTATTGTTAGCCTAGACTGAAACTTGATTGCACATTTTGTGAATCAAATAGGTAACTTATATGTTAGTGTGTCTTTTATTTGGTAAACTGTATATACATATGGACATTATAATTGTGCAATATAAAAATATGCTACAGATTAATAAAACAAAAACAAGAATAAAACATAGTGATGGTTTTATTTACCTATGTTTATTGTGAATTTCCATGAAATATTTAGCAGTTTACAGTTTTTTAAAACCTATCAAAATTGTTACCATGATGAAATTTGACGTCTTTGATATCATAGAATATCAAGAGTTTGGACTTCAGTTTGAATTTCATGTTCAAACATTTAAAGAATAATGGCCAAAAGAAACTGTTTGTTGTTTGAAAAAATATTCTGTAACAAATGCATGAGGATGCACAAATGAAATTAACATCAGATTTTGCATACTATTTGCATCACATTATTGGTAAATAATACTAAAAGTGAAAATACTTTTTGGTTTGAACAACTGAAAAACAATAATTTGAACCGTACAATGTATGCACTTGTTACATGTGAAAATTTAATTAAAAATAAATATGCTCATTTTTGTGAACAGTTGCAACAACAGTAAAACATTGTCAAGAAATATTTCTGAATAATCTAATTTATAATGTGCACCAGTAAAATATTCATATGCAATAACATCTGCTGAAAATGCCTATATACTGCTTGTATTAATAAATGTTAATTTTTTTATAAGCTTTGACAACCATAACAAGTAACTTATAAATGTCTCAGCACAAATGTATCTACATGATATTTTAAAATGAACGATTATATCCCATACTATCATGTTATCTTCTTTTTTGAGAAATATAAAAGATAAACAGCATGAAAGTGACAAGCTTTGCATAGGAAGTGAGGCAAACCCTACTGTAAATATTATAGTATTTTTATCTTCAGTTAGAAGCATATTATCTGACATTGTTTTTTACATGAGAAAGAAATTCCCCCTGAATGAAGAATTCTTAGCATATGCTGTACTGTTAGGTTTAAAGAAAAGGAGACAATGTACAGTGCTTAGGAATACTGTCAACAGGCTGCCAGTCCTCAGATGGCTGAAGGTCCCAGAGGAAACAGACAAGTTAGAGGTGGAATTTTACATGAAGGTGGAGAGGCGAGCAGATGAAGGATGTCTAAGAAATACTTTTGCGTTAGAAGACATGCTTTTGTAGTGGCGAGCAATCTTTTACTGAGGTCCGCCGCGAGGGCGTCCGCCAGGAGTGGTTAAAACTAGAAGGTAAAAAAATAAATAGATGAGGTCGCGACGCGTTGGGTCAGCATAACAGAGAATGGTGGATATAAAAAGATTGTACCTACAAATTTTCATCTAATCCATACTTTTTCAGCTGAAATAGGATATTGGAATTTGCACAACTCTCTCTCTCAAATAAACAAACACGCACAATTAACACAAATGCATTATCCATTCCTTTTAGTTTAAAGTCATACTTTTGACAGTCTCTTTATAATTTTTTGTAGCAATTTTATAGACCAACACATTACATATAAGCCAATACAAAACTCCATATAAATCTTTTTAAGAAAATGACAGATTAAATTTTTTTTGTTTTTTGTGTTTTACAGTTATAATTATTGGCCTGTCAAATTATGAGTACTACATCGGTATCTTAACTTCAGCCTAAAAAACATTTATCCAAAATCAAAGAGGCTAAAATTCATCGGATCTTATAAAATGAACACGTAATGTTTGGATGCTGAAGTGGTGGGAAGGGATAGATTAATCTGCAAATAACTATGATTTGTAATCCAAAAATGGAGTAGTATGAAAATTTAGGATGTAGTGTTGAGTATATGGTGTTGTATAGGTTTTTTTGTTTAATTAAATTGATTGTTGTATTGCAATGTGTTAAATGTATACAATATTTAAATTTGGATTTTTAAGTGGGGTAAGGGATAGATAATTCAATAAGTTTTAAATTGATGGGTTGTAAAGTGTGTATGTATTGGTTTGTTAGAAAGGGTTGGTTGTATGTTTAGTGTATGTGAAAATTGTATATTGGATGTGATTTGTAGGGATATTGGGGGAGAGTTTGTGAGGTGGAAATAGGGGGATGAGAGGTGTGATATGGTTGGGGATTAGTTTGGGTGGGGGTAAATGATGGTATATGAGGGTGTGGAATGTTTTATGGTAGAGATTTTGTAGTTATTAGTATATTTGGTGTTGTGAGTGGGGTGTAGGTTAGAGGTGGTAGAGATGGTTGATGGGTGGATATAATTTGGTTTTTAAGGGTTTAATGTGGTTTATATATAAATTTTAGTGGTTTGTGTATTGGTGTCATGAGTATGAGAGTTGATTTATATGGTGTGGTTTTGTTTGAAGTGTTTGGGGATTTGAAGGGGAATTTTTTTAAAGCATATTAGGTGATTTGGCTTAAGTATGAAAGAGATATTAGGATTTTTGTTAAACGTGTGCGTGAGTGTGGGGGGTACTGCTGAGCAGACTGAACAATACTTTTGCCAAAGAATAAAACAAAATCATACAACTCAGCCAGCTCAATTGTTATTGTCTCAATGTTGGCATTGTTTCTTTAATTAGCTGCAGATCATGCGCCTAAAACTTGGATCTGGCACCATACATTCCTGTCAAAAAACAAACCTGCTTGTTGCCACACTGAAAAAGTATGTGCACTATTTTAATTTTGTCATGTACATATTCTTACAGGGCGTGTAGGGCAGTTTTTATTTTTTTGTTTAGTTTTTTTTTTTTTCTCAAACCAAATGGGAGCTAAGGCAATATGAGAGGTTAGGAGCAGTCATGAGAATATTTTGGTATAGTAAATTTCATTTTGTAATTTGTGATGCAGTTAAAGGTGGAAGACGAAATGTAAATTTATTTTGTATACATTTGAAATAGTATTACATTCATGAAGAGTCGTGTAGCTGCTTCATTTGCATCACCACTTCTGAACCATTGTCCTTGATAAGTCTTTCAACAGATGTTTCTTCTGATCAAGACCATGGATATGAGGCTGAGTGCACAATACTTTGGTGATAGCTCTCAGCAAAACAAGGCACATATATTCAGCAAGTGTCATATGAGCTTCAGACAATCACCATGATACCAGAAATACATAGAACATCCTTAATGATAAGGGTAGCATATATCTCATTCTACATATCTGGAAACCACTAATTTATCAGCAGGTGTTCCTTTGTGTGCAGTCATGTAGCCACTTCATTGGCATAACCACACTTCAAATCCATGTGCGATATCTGCATCAGACAAGTTTACTATCTTACCAGAATTACATGGAACATCATTAATGACCAAGTCTAGCATGGCTCAGCCGTCCATCAGTTTTCAAATCAGTGGGCACATTCTCAACTCTAGACTTGACCTTTTCTTTACACTCCTTGTGCATCTTTCAACCAACAATTTCCAGTATGGTATAGTTTATCTTTGGTACAAATGTTCTCTAACTTGACAGTAAATCTTGCAATTGCATTTGTTAATTGCTTAGTGATTGTCATTATCAGTATTATATTTTGTAGACTGTGCACTGTGTGGACTTTTCACTGGAACACTTCTCACTGAGATATATATATATATATATATATATATATATATATATATATATATATATATATATATATATGTGTGTGTGTGTGTGTGTGTGTTTTAGCAGAAGTTTATTTTGACAAGACTGATGACTAGTTAGATTGGTTGTATTTTCTTTATATTTGACATATTTACAATGCATGTACGCAGTGATGCCACTAATAATTTCCCCCATTCCTTTTCTTTTGTAAGTCCAAAATAATGCTAAACATAACGTCCTTTTGTATTTGGAACTATTTTGTATTCCATTTTTTGATGACTGTCCACTTGAACTTACTGGTATAAAATGAATCCAATTTGTCATGAGGTTTTTATATATTTGTTGATTTTGCATGGTGTTTTTAATGTAGACTTGCTATGAAAGAAAGTGGTATCTTAAAAGATAAAACAATATCATAAAAGTAGGTGGCATCATTTGAAGCTAAATAAAGAACTTTATGTCCCTTTTTGACTATTTGATTCAGTTTGAAAAGATGGCATTCAAAAGTTATTCAGCTGATAGAAAATTAGGTTGATAGAAAGTCATATAAAACTTTTTGAATTGTACTAGGTTACAACATTAAATTGAATTTTGTAGATAAAAATTTATTTCAATGGCTGCTGTTGATTTCATTTCAAAACTTTTTTAATGTTTTGATACTTTGTTTCATGCTGCATAAATATGGGTAAAATATTATAACTTGCTAAAGTATGAAATTGTGTTAGAAGTGTATCCCAATTTATCAATAAATTGATACAGCTATAAATGTAGAGTATCTGCTTTTAGCATGGTACATATAATGTCAATTAATCTATCCAGCCACTCAGTACAGGTGCTTGATTACATACATATGTATTACTTTACCTAGCTGACTTGTATGGGTTTTTTTTATACCATCACTATAAGGTAGAGAGTAATATGTTATGCCTGCATCTGTCCATTCATTAGTAGTTTGGTTTCCAATAATCAGTTCTGCTTTGCATAACTTTGCCAATCTTTGTTGATGAGTTGCTCAGTAGGATACAAGTAACTATACAGTTTGGGGATTTGAGGTCATAGGTCAAGTTTACTGTGTTGAAGCAAT